>CM029372.1:28415419-28441440 GCA_017165825.1 Hepsetus odoe | reverse complement strand
TGACCTTCTCAATACCTGGAATCTCTCTTGCTCAAATTTACCCTTAGTGTAGGACCTAAAATGTCTTTGAATGATGATGGCTGACACCCTTATGGCCTGCTACTTTACTACCTCCCGGTGTCTTCTGAATGCAGCCTGAATCAGGGAAGCTGCCTGATGTTGCAGGATCACCTCCCTTCTGACCCTCTGACCTCTAAAGCAGGCTTGCAGGAACATTGCAGCAGAGCGCAATTTCAAGAATTCCTCCCTCTGCTTTCTGGCATCAAGTGTGGAGCGATACCTAAGCTGGATGGCAATAGCAGCATACTTGATGCATAAATATCGCGCCCGAGCACAGTGAGCCCTGTAAGCACATTGTACCACAGTTGCAGCCTGGTGCTTCTGTTTCAGAGTCTGTCTGGTCTTTATCCCTCGGAATGCGGCTTGCAGAACAACAGCAGCCATCTTTTTCTCCTTCAAAGACTTCCTTTCTTGCTTCATCATCTTGTTAGCTCGGTAATGTTGCTGAACAGTCCTGGCTGCCCACAGTAGCTTCAGGTAGTACTTTCTGCTCAAATGCTTCCTCACCTGTGCCTGAATGGTTACTGCAGCCTCATGTTCAATTTGCATCTAAACCCGAACTTTCATTCTAAACTTCCCACTAACCTGGAGCTGCTCCTTCTCGGTCTGCTGTGCAGCGGATGGCTTAGTGGGGCTGGGTTTATGGATCGACTCCTTGATGCCGCTTTCCTTGCTGTGAAGGGCTTCCTTGGCCGACCTCCCCAGTTGCACGATGCAGGACGCGGTCTCTGCCGTCCTCCAGCTTTCTGTGTCAGGAACGACCTTCTTTGCCACTGCCTCGCTTCTTTTGTTGCGGGCGGCCTTCTTGGTGTTCCTTTTGGTGGGCGCCGTGCTCTCGCGTTGCGGCGCGCTGGGCGCCGTGCTCTCGCGTTGCGGCGAGCTGGGCGCCATGCTCTCACGTTGCGGCGAGCTGGGCGCCGTGCTTTCGCGTTGCGGCGAGCTAGGCGCCGTGCTTTCGCGTTGAACAAGGCAAGGCGCGTTTGCTACCAACCTCTTGTGATTCGCGCTGGCCGTGTTCCCGCTATTAGCTGCGCGCGGTGCTTTCTCCGCTGGCGGATCTCGATTATTGGCGCGCGGCGCTTTCGGAGCTGAATCTCCGCGTTGAGCCGCGGTTGACGTCGTGCTTCCGCGTTGAGCAACGCCAGCCGTCAACGAAGCCCCGCCTTCCGTGTCGCTTGCGGAAAAAAACACGCGGTCCAGCGTGTCGAGATAGCGCTGCGCCCTTGCAGCCATGGAGACCAGCATCCGGAGACAAAGCGCGAACCGATCCATGCGAAGCTCGGGATCTGGGATGATATCGAGTGGGAGCAGCGACGTCGCAGACACCTCATCCGTGACACTGGCTCACTTGACATCCTTCCCACACCCCGCCACCATTACACTCATCTCAGCTATTTCCCCTTCCAGATCTTTTACTTCCATCCTGGATTCAGTTCCTACAGACTACTTAAAGAGGTCTTGCCAGTGATAATCAGGTCTTTATTAGAAACAGTATACTCCTCTCTCAACCTGGACTTTGTGCCAGAAGTATTCAAAACAGCAGTTAATAATCCTCCACTCCAGAAACCTAATCTTGATCCATTCAAGTGAACAAACTATCCACCGATTTCTAATCTACCTTTTATATCAAAGATTCTGGAGAAGCTGTGGTCCAGCAGTTCTGCTCATATCTACACAAAAATACCATACAAAAGTTAGTTATGGAGTCCCGCAAGGCTCTGTCCACGGTCCCGTACTCTTCATATTATACCTGCTCCCTCTCAGTTCAATTATCCAGAAAAATGGAATCAGCTTCCACTGTTACACTGATGACACACAGTTATACATTTCAGCCAAACCAGACGGCTGTAATTTCAAATTAGAAAAGATGGAGGATTGTAGAAATGAAATAAAAGAGTGGATTTATAATGTCATGGATTTACTGATGGTAAATTCTGAAAAAACTGATTCTTCTTCTGCTCCTAAAATTGCTAAAGACAAACTTTCAGGTTTAATGCTTGACTTTATGTCATGGTGCCGGGAGTTCCATCCCGATCTCTGGAGAATTAGCCGGGTTTTCACTCTCTTTTCTCTCTCATTTCTCCAGGATCTGCAACACCTGAAGCTGAGATTATTAAAGGCTGCCTAGCCAAACCGGAGTTGTCTGTTCACCCTTGTGTTGTTTGGTGTGTACGAATAAACTAACCCTGCGTGGTTGATTTGCACTCTCCATGCGTTTGCACCTCCGCTCCCTTTTTTCCACTCCAAACGGCAACATGACAGATGATCGGACCACCCAAGGAGGCGCAGCCAGAGGTTTTCCCATCGACGAGAGAAGGGGAGAAATTAAGGAGCTGCGGAGATGGGTGATGGGTGACTACCCTCAATATTTTCGCCGCCATTATGGAGCTCTCACTCCAGCTGGAGAGAGTAATGGCGCCCGCCAGTCCACCCCCCCACCACAACAGCAGATGAGTGTCGCCTCGTCCCCCTGTGACATGGGGCTTTACGTAGTGCTGCCTGAGATGTATGCCGGTGATCCAGATTCATGCCGTAGCTTTTTGTTGCCTTTTTGATTTACTTTGAACAATTTACCCACATGACGGACCGCGAGAGGATCATTGCATTCATTGGGCGACTCTGTGGTCGGGCAGCAGAGTACTACAATCTGGGATCAAGAGGGCGGGGTGGTGCGTTCATATGCACAGTTTTGTGACCAGTTCCGCGCCATGTTCGGCCATACTGCCCATGGACTATCCGGAGGGGACAGACTGCTGAGGATCCGGCAGGGGGTGCGCACGGCTGCGGACTACGCAACAGAATTCCGCATCCTCGCGGTAGACAGCTGGTGGGACGAAAGAGCCCTCCTCACGGTGTTCCGTGCGGGCCTGCACGAGGAAATCCAGCAGGAGCTGGCATGTAGAGACATGGGGCTGGGCCTAGATGAGGTCATCGATCTAACGATCTGGCTGGACCAGCACCATCGTTCACAACAGTCTCGACCGTCACGACCATGCCCTAGGGGTCCTCACTACTCGTTGCCGGCTTGGGCGTCTTCACCAAGGGCACCTGAGGGGCAAGAGTGGGGAGAACTGATGGAACTGGGAGCCACAAGGCCCAAGTCAGAGAAGGTACGGGTACGAGTACGAGGTGTTTGGAGACTTTGTTATTATTGTGGCAGTCCTAGACACTGGAAAAAGGACTGTCCAGCTATAAAGAACAAAGACAATGTAATGAACACCCAGTCAAAGACTACTTTGTCAGCTGACCAATGTTTGGTGAGAGTTGCTGTAAGTTATGGTAATGTAACGTTTTATGTTTCAGCACTAATAGACTCCGGATCGGCAGGCAACTTTCTCTCAGCTTCGGTTGAAGATCTCCTGCGGGTACCCCGTCACACGTTAGACCAATTGGTTACCATCCGAGCTGTGGATGGGAGATCCATCACTAATAACGGGTTATCACAGGTAAACGACCCAGTCAAACTCACCGTCCAGCCATCACACACAGAACCCATCACTTTCTTTGTTCTCATCCAGTCCAGCTACGAAATGGTATTAGGTCTCCCTTGGTTGAGGTCTCACAACCCTGTAGTGGACTGGACAACAGGACAGATCCAGTCACGGGCTCCAGGGTGCACTGCCCGTTGTTCCCTTCTAATGCTGTCCGTGTCCTACCTCGGTGGAGAGCCCCCTGGCCCACCTACCTCCGTCCATCCCAACTGAGTACGTCCCCTTGAACCAGGTTTTTAGTGACAGAAGCTTCCCCCACACAGAACCTGGGGCTGCGCAATCGACTTCCTGCCTGGTGCTACACCTCCTTGCTCTCGTATCTACCCTTTATCGGGCCCAGAGATGAGAGCAATGGAGGAGTACGTCACCGAGGCATTAGATCAAGGTCATCGTGTGGTCCACTTTGCAGCCTCCGCCAGGTTCTTCTTTGTGAAGAAGAAGGACGGAGGACTCCGGCCTTGCATAGACTACAGAGGCCTGAACTCAGTGACCGTTAAATACCATTATCCGCTCCCCCTGGTCCTTTTAGCCTTAGAACCACTCCAGGGAGCCAGAATTTACACCAAATTGGATCTCTGCAGCGCCATAATTAAGCCATAATCTTATCTTGAGACAATTAAATAAAATGAGGAACCGCTGGTCCTGGGACTTTCAGACAGACAGAGCTCTTGAGATGATCTGAAGATCTGTTCTGAGACTCCATGAAATGTCTTTAGGTCAGAAACTCCAGGCTTCAGCAGCAGACTGTCTGATGTAGAGTCTGAACTGAACTCCTCTTCTTCTTGTCATTTATTCTCACTTTTTTCATTCTAATCACCAAAAAACAGGCTAATGCTAAATGTAGCTCCTTCCAGCTTTGTCGCAACACAAACTCTCTTTATTACAGACAGTAAAATAAACAACACTCACACTTTCACTCACACATCTGAACAACAGTGTTTCTCCTGTAAATGATTTATTTCACACATTCCACAATCTGTGCTTATTTATTTCATGTTTTAATAGAAATATAGTTGACAGGATTTGACTGTCGTCCCTGCACTTGTAGCCCCTGGGCAGTGATGATTGGGTCAAGTCAAGTCAAGTAGGATTTTATTGTCATTTCAGCCATATACACAGTACACAGTGAAATGAAATAACGTTCCTCCAGGACCCTGGTGCTACACACAGGACACGACACAAGACACAAGACACAAGACAACATAAGACAACACGGGGCAACAAGTGCAGACAAGACAGACAACAACAGACGGCACGACAGACACTACATTCATCCGTAGAGGGCCGCAGTGTTGTGGAACAAAGCAGCCCAGGTAGATCACAGTGTAGTAGTGTGGTGGAGCGGTGTTACTGTTACTGGGTGATAACTGGTACAAAGTACAAAACTGTAAGAGTGGATCTTTCTGGAGGTGCAGTGACGACAGTATAGACAGAGAGATACATTATCAGAAAGAACTATAATAAAATACATCTGTAAATATGATACATTCACAATAGTGTTGTAATAACATCAAATAGCACAGGGATGGTGGTGATCTAGTGGGAGGATACTTGCCTACAAACCATTGGACCAAGAGGTCCTGGGTTTGAATCCTACCTCTAGCACTACCACCAATGTAAGTACATTATATTATCAGTAACAATGTGATTATATTATTGATAAACACTGTAAAATGGTACTTATCATCAACAGTGTGATTAAAAGTACAAAAGTGTAAAGTGAAAGTGACTATTCTTGTCATTGTGGAATACAGCACAGCACACGGTGAACTACAACAAAATAAAACCTCTGCATTTAACCTACACACACATGCATGGAAGGCCGCCCAGGGAGCAATGATGGTACCTTGCTCAAGGATAACTCAGGGCAGCCTACCAGTCTGGGATTC
The DNA here is from genome assembly GCA_017165825.1 of Hepsetus odoe. Taxonomy (NCBI): domain Eukaryota; kingdom Metazoa; phylum Chordata; class Actinopteri; order Characiformes; family Hepsetidae; genus Hepsetus; species Hepsetus odoe. The sequence goes on along the minus strand of CM029372.1, from coordinate 28,436,000 downwards.
GAACCCGTGGCCTTCCGATCCTGGGGCCTCATCCCTGAACAGTAGACCACCATATCCAGTGTGTGGGAGTTTCTATATTACTGGAAAATATTCATTCTACATTCCCCATGCTACCACCACAGAACTCATCAAAAGGACAAAGAAAGGACTTCACTTCCTGAGGGAGTTTAGGAAGAAGGACCTGAATCTGCTGCTGTGTTTTTACTGCTCCTCCTCAGAACGTGTGCTAACAAGCTGAGAGGAGGAGCTTCCAGAACATCATCAATAAGGCTCAGAAGATCATCATCTATTCTCTGTCTTCCTGACAAAGCCTGAACTCTTCCCAGTGTATCAGGAGAACCAAAAACCTCCTGAAGGACCATCACACCCTGGTGTTCACCTGTTCAGTCTGCTGCCCTCTGGCAGGAGATACAGGTCTATCAGAACAAGCACAAACAGATTGAGGGACAGATCAAGGGTTTTCCTGTGTCCCCTTCCTTCAGATGTGCAGAAAATCCAGTATGGAGTAATCTCATCTCCAGTGTGGACTTAAACGAACACACACACACACACACACACCATGGAGGATCTCATCCTTTCTGTCAGTGTATGTGAAACTCAGACCAGGTCAAGTGTGTGTTCAGATACTGTTGGACAGAAAACAGAACAGAACAATCAGACATAAACAAACACGATATAAGACGCCAGACAAAAATCTTTGCATTCTCTATGTGTGTAATTTACTGTAGTTTCTCCAGTTTACAGTGTGGATCCTCCAGAAGATCAGAGAGCTCCTTCACTCCTGACTCTCCTGGTTGATTGAGTCTCAGGTTCAGTTCTGTCAGGTGTGAGGGGTTTGATTTCAGAGCTGAAACCAGAGCCGCACAGCCGTCCTCTCTTATTCTGCAGTGAGAGAGACTGTAGAGAGAAGAATAAACATCTTTATTAACATTCAAAAACTTACTGTAATGTCCAACAGAAAACCAGCAAACACAAGTTAAAGTGACTATTCTTGTCATTGTGAGAACACAGCACAGCACAGCACACAGTGAACCACAACAAAATTGGACCTCTACATTTAACCCATACACACACCATGCAGCAGAGGGCAGCTATGAAAGCACCCACTTGCTCAAGGGTACCTCAGGGCAACCTACTGGTAAGGTGTTTGAATCCACAATCTTCTGATCATGTGACCAATTCCCTAAAGACTAGGCCACCGCTGCCCCTTTACTCTGTTCCAGGTGAGGCACGGACTCACATTCTCAGCATTGTTTACTTGTACAGCTGTATAAGTACCTCATGCTGACCGATTGTGCCACTGGAGCACGTGGGTCTTTAGAACATTCATACAACCTGAAACAACACACGTCTGACAGGGAATGAACACCAGCTGAGCAGGGACAGGACAGAGTGGGACATGGACCAATGTTCATCGATTTTGTTCAGTTCAGCACCTAAGTGAGAAGCTGAGACTGCTAGACCTGAACACCTTTCTTTGTAACTGGATCCTGGACTTCCTGACTGGGAGACCCCAGTCCGTTATGATGAGGAGCAGCTGTGAAGATCATCTGTGTCTCTCCATCTTCTGTTCAGGATATTTTCACCACTTGCTGCATCCACAAAGCAACCAGCATTGTGGACAATCCCTCACAGTCGTCCCACTCTCTCTTTTCCTTCCTGCCATCCGGGAAAAGGTTCTGTAGCATACGATTCTCTGTTACCAGAATGGGAAACAGTTACTTCACCTGAACCAGAATTGACTCTGTGTCCCTCAGGCTCCACATACATACAGTTAATGACCTCATGTTGCTGATTTACACACACATTTTTATCACTGTTATCAAATTGCACACTGCACTGTCCCTGCTGCTCTGTACAGCATTAGTTATAGAACTGTTCTGGAGACAATACTGGACTAACTGATACTGTTGTTCAACTGCTTTCTTCCACTCGTATTCATATACATACATCTATATATATAATATACATACTGATATATATATATATATATATATATCATATACAAGCTGCTATATATATATAGCCATTTTCTCTCCCTGGTGTCATGTTACTCATTAGTGTTACAAGGTCTCAGGTGTGAACAGGGAGCAGGTGTGCTAAATTTGGTGTTATGGCTCTCACACTCTCTCTCTGGCCACTAGAAGTTCAACATGGCACCTCATGGCAAAAAACTCTCTGAGGATCTGAAAAAAATATTTGTTCCCTCGGCTATAAGAAGACCGACACCCTGAAACTGAGCTGCAGCGCAGTGGCCAAGGTCAGACAGTGGTTTAACAGGACAGGAGTTGAGTACACGTGCTCAGCGTCATATCCAGAGGTTGTCTTTTGAAAATGGACGTATGAGTGCTGCCAGCATTGCTGCAGAGGTTGAAGGGGTGAGGGGTCAGCCTGTCAGTGCTCAGACCAGACGACGCACACTGCATCAAATTGCTCTGCATGGCTGTCGTCCCAGAAGGAAGCCTCTTCAAAAGATGCACAAGAAAGCCCACAAACAGTTTGCTGAAGACAAGCAGACTAAGGACATGGATTACTGGAACCATGTCCTGTGGTCTGATAAAACCAAGAAGAACTTATTTGGTTCAGATGGTGTCAAGCGTGTGTGGTTGCAACCAGGTGAGGAGTACAAAGACAAGTGTGTCTTGCCAACAGTCAAGCATGATGGTGGGAGTGTCATGGTTTGGGGCTGCATGAGTGCTGTCTGCACTGGGGAGCTACTGTTCATTGTGGGAACCATGAATGCCAACATGTACTGTGACTGAAGCAGAGCATGATCCCCTCCCTTCAGAAACTGGGTCACAGGGCAGTGTTCCAAAATGATCATGACCCCAAACACACCTCCAAGATGACCACTGCCTCGTTAAAGAAACTGAGGGTGAAGGTGCTGGACATATACTACATATATGAGTAGAGATTCCAACATTGAAGGAAAAGTTGGAGACTAAAGTGGCCACTTTGGAAAAACAGCTGAATAGGACCAGGGCAGAACTGAAGCAGGTGCAGGACAACAGCACCGCTCTGCATGTAAAGTGCCTTGGGGCAACTTTGTTGTAAAAGGCGCTATACAAGAATAAATTGAATTGAATTGAATTGAATTGAACTCCCTAACCACTGGACCACTGCTGTCCAGAACCCAACAGAACACCAGGTAAACTCTTTCCACAAGTATATCAGAGATAAACTACCTTCTATTTTCCCTCACACTTCAGCAGACCCAGAACAGGATAACTGGTTGAGGAAAGTTGCACTGCAGGCCCTAAGGAGTCAATTTGGAGCTTCTCTCAGTGGAACCAAAAGTGAGGCTCCCATTCATAACCATATGCACGCCTTGGCGGCCTTGCTGGTTCTTGGCCTAAATTATGTATCCGAGATGGTAAGCAGTGTTAATGGTCTTTATTATGCACCAGTTACGGCGATCAGAGCTTCTGAGACTGCTCAGGAGCATTCTGAGGAAGGAGAATGCATGACACGCAGAGGAAACTGCTGTCACTGTGAAAATGGCAACAAGGGCCTTGCATACAACTCAAACAAGAACTGCTTAGACAACCATGAGGGCGTCATTGAAGGAACTTCCACCTTGAACTGTTCAGTCAGTCTCAAGCCTTGCAATGATGGTTTTTGCATCCTCCAAAGTCATGTGCGTGATAAAGAGAAGGACTGCAAGCAGGGTGCAGTGGAATCCCTCATGTTCAAGATTATTGCTCTGATGTAATAAACTGCTTGTTTGTCTGAGGATTGCCACCAGCACTGCAGTGACACCAGCAGCCGGTGCCCTCCTATGAGCGTTGTCTGTGATGGTGAAGGAGACTGCTTTGATAGTATAGATGAGATTGACTGTGCTCAGAAAGTGAAAGTTTCAACGCACCAGTGACCAACACATGTCCAGGAAGTTCTGCTATGGTGGCCCTCCAGTCTGCCATGATCACTCAGAGGGGAATGATCATAGTAGACCTCCACATCTTCCCCAGGGGAAACATCATTCTGGTGGGTATGAATGCCTATTGAAGAATCAGTTCCAGGTCAGACACACAGACCGCAGAGAAGGATCTGATGAGCTGAATTCAGGTGTCCTGTCATCACTACAGTCTCCTGGGCCCACACCTACACCTGAAGCATTTGGAGGTTTGGAAACACCCAGTGAGTAGACAGAGTGTCGAGAATCACGTCATGGATGAATCTGTCACATCATGAATGAATCAGGAATATGTAAGTCATGTAAACACTGTCAGTCAGGACTCTTTGCCAGGTACAAAAGACTGTTCCTATGACCATGGGACCCTGGAGTGGGCTGAGACTTTGGGATACCCCTCACCACTGCCAGCAGCCCTGGACGTGGTAGCAGCTGGTCAGGGGCCCCTTTGGTTTAAGTTTGATTTAGTGGACCTGGCCATGTGCCCCATAAGGGGGGCTGTTTAATTTTCGGGTGTTTTTGTTTTTGTTTTTGTTTGGCCTCCCCCCAGAGGCTCAGCTCAGGATGAGGCGATGTTTTAGCGCCCCGGGAGTTGCGCATTTTTGGGGGGGTTCTGTCCCAGTATGTCATGATTGGGTTTCATTATGGGCACTTAAGAGGGCACTCTGTTCTGACTGTGCACAACTGAGCTCATGAAGGGCTGGCTATTTAAGCTCCCATGAGTCAGAACAGGGCGTGGCTCTTTCACGAAGACTATGCCTTACGTTCATGCTAGTTTTGATCATTCCTGGTATCTTGTTTTGATCGCTATTGTAGTTCTTTGTATCTTGTATTAGTCACTACTATAGTTCCTTGTTTCTTGGTTTAGTAACTATGAATAATAAAGTTATGCTCCTGACTCCTGGCACCTCGCTAACGTCCTACCCGGACCCTGCCACCATTACAGTCTGCACCATTTGTTGTTTAGTATCCAGTCTTTGGTGTATTCTATGTGGTCTGATGTGTAGCACCATGGTCCTGGAAGAACGTTCTTTTCACTGTGTACTGTGTACCCTGTATGCACGGTTATTGTGCAAGTGAGTATTTAGACTAGATCATCATTTTTCTGCAGATATTCCAACTCCAAGCTGTATAAACTTGAATGCTGATTGGATTAAAAGCAGATCAGGTGATATGAGCTTGTGTAATGCTATCAAGGTGTGCAGAATTATTAGCATCTTATTTTCCTCCTCAGACACATTGGCTTTTCAACTTGAAAGCAAAAAATTGTTAAAAACTCTAGAAATGTGTAAGATATCGGGTTGTGATCACAGAGCCATCAAGCTACCAGGATCCCATGATCCTCCAGTGTGGTCATTTTCCAGAACTGAACATACCTGGAGTGTCCAGAAGAACAAGGTGTTCAGTGTCAGAAATGTGGCACTGGATTTATTCCAGATTAAAATGAATCACTTTCCTGAGTGTGCACACAGTGTAAGTGGCTGAAATGACAATAAACCTACTTGACTTGAAAGGTAAAATGAAAGTGACTATTTTATATTTGTCATTGTGAACACACAGCACAGCAAGCAGTGAATCAATATAAATACTTATTCTGTATTTAATGCACACACAGCCATATCTAGAACTGGGGAACAGTGTTGGGGGCGGTACCAAGAGTATTTCAGGATCAAGAGCCCCTCAGGGCAAGCAAATAATTCAGGATTCACACCCAAGACCTTTCTGATTATTGGGCCGAGCCCCTAAACATGAGGACACCGCTGCCTGTTGTATCACTGAATTGTTTTATTCTAAATGTTTTAGACAGTTATTTTATAATTGAAAACTCGATGGGAAACAACCTTCAAATGCTGGTAGCCATTAGTGGGAAAACTTTTGCTTTTTGTTGGTAAAGGTGGGGAAACGGGTGTTGACCATGACAGTGTTGGGTATTATTGGTGAAAAACCTTTAATAGGTTGGATTTATGTAAATGTAAAAGGAGAACAAAGGTGTTTGCCATGTATTTAAAGTCCCAGGTTGGGACAAGCATTTGAATCTGCTCCCACTGGTTCATGCTTGCTGGAACTCGTCATTAAAGTGGTTTTACTGGATCTATTTGACTTCAATTGATTTCTGACTTAGAAAAAGTGTCACACTTCAATTATCCACATCAATCTGAGGAGACTTAATATTCTCTCTCTCTCATAGATACAATCCTGTAATGCCTGTTTTTTTTATGTAACATCAGTGTTTGTGTGTGTGTTTCTGTGAGCGTGTGCGAAAGATTGTGTATGCATGTGTGTGAAAGTGAAAGTGAAAGTGACGGCCCTCGTCATTGTGAAACGCAGCACAACACAATTAAATGAAACCTCTGTGTTTCACCCACACACACATGCAGCAGGGGGCAGCTATTGAAAGCACCCGGGGAGCAGTGATGAGGACGGTACCTTGCTCAAGGGTACGTCAGGGCAACCTATTGGTGAGGGAATTAAACCCACAATCTTCTGATCAGGGGCAATTACCTCACCACTAGGCCACCGCTGCCCTGTGTGTGTGTGTGTGTGTGTGTGTGTGTGTGTGTGTGTATGTGTGTGTGTGTGTGTATGTGTGTGTGTGTGATATAGTGATGATCTTACTCCAGTTTCTCCAGTGTACAGTGTGGATTCTCCAGTCCAGCAGAGAGCAGCTCCACTCCTGAATCCTGCAGGTTATTCCCACTCAGGTCCAGTTCTCTCAGACTGGAGGAGTTTGAACTGAGAACTGAGGACAGAACTGAACAGCTCTTCTCTGTTAGGTCACAGAAACACAACCTGGAGAAAAATGAAGATCCATCAGAAACACTGTCATTTTAATCACACACACACACACACACACACACACACACAGAGATCACAGTGATGATCTTACTCCAGTGTCTCCAGTGTACAGTGTGGATGCTTCAGTCCAGCAGAGAGCAGCTCCACTCCTGAATCCTGCAGTTTATTCCCACTCAGGTTCAGTTCTCTCAGACTGGAGGAGTTTGAACTGAGAACTGAGGACAGAACTGAACAGCTCTTCTCTGAAAGATCACACCTACACAACCTGGAGAGAAATGAAGATCCATCAGAATCATCACACACACACACATACACACTGATGCGGCTGATGATGATGATGACTGATTTTTAGGCTTGCTTTATATCAAATATAGTAAAAAATGGGGTCAAAAATATTAGCCCCATGTGAAAGTGACAACCCTTGTCATTGCAAGGTCACAGCACTGCACACCATGAACCACAACGAAATTGGACCTCTGCTTTTAACCCATGCACACAAACACTGTGCAGCAGTGGGCAGCTATTGAAAGCACCCAGGGAGCAGTGATGGGGATGGTACCTTGCTCAGGGGTACCTCAGGGCAACCTACTTGTGAGGGAATCGAACCCACAATCTTCCAATGTGGGGCAACTCCCTAACCACTAGGCCACCGCTGCCCCGTGTTTGTTTGTGAATGTTTGCTTTCAAAACACACCTACAGTAATGAACCAATCAGCTTTGAAATGACACCTGTGCAGTCAGTTGGCTTCCTAACAACATTCAATCAGCTTAAAAAGACTCAGAGGAACAGGGCACTGGAACACATGAGAGGGATACTGCTACTCACCATGCCAAAGACAAAGGAAGTCAGTCTGGAGCTCAGAAAGAAGATAGTAGAGGCTCATGATAAGGGGGGAGGCTACACTGCCATTTCCAAACGATTGACAGTGTCTAGAACCACTGTTCATCATTGCCAAGTACAAGGAGACAAATTCTGTAAGAAACAAACCTGCCGTGGCCGTAAGAGCAAGATTTCAAGAACTTTGGAGAGGATAATAGTCAGAGATGTCAGCAAGGAGCCCCAGACATCTGCCAAGATGATTTTTGCTGACCGTCCCCATCACTGCTCCCCGGCTTTCAATAGCTGCCCACTGCTGCACGGTGTTTGTGTGCATGGGTTAAAAGCAGAGGTCCAATTTCGTTGTGGTTCATGGTGTGCAGTGCTGTGACCTCGCAATGACAAGGGTTGTCACTTTCACTTTCACTAAGGATACCAAAACCAAGATCCTGGAGTGGCCCGCACAGAGCCCAGACCTCAGTCCTACTGAGAATCTGTGGAGGGTGCTCAAAGTGAATGTCCATGCTCGGAAACCATGCAGTTTAGAGCTAGAACAATTTGCATTGGAAGAATGCTCCAAAATCCCTCAGGAGACCTGTGCCAACCCAGAAAAGAACTACTCTAAGAGATTGTTATCAGAAAGGGTTCACTATTGACTATTAATGGCCAGGGGGCTAATAATTTTGGATGTCTCATTTTTGCCCTTTCTTGTTTCAACTCGGTGTATCAATAAAATATCCTAATTAAACTTAGTGGACATGGTTTTTATTGTGTATTTGTTTCCAAAATAACAAATACTTGTTGTTAGTGGTCATTTTCATGGAGAAATCAAGAGTGTTGTCTAATTTAATAAGGGGGGCTAATAATTTTGACATCAACTGTAAGATGAACAAAAGCTCCGCCAACTCGAACAGAACCACCACTATTAGCTCACCGACCTTCCAGCTACAGACACTAACGGACTCTTTTACTGGAACTCATACTTTACTGAACTCATAAATAGATCTGTTCATTTATAAAATACCTTTCTTTCTTTCTTTCTTTCTTTCTTTCTGTCTTTCTTTCTGTCTTTCTTTCTTTCTTTCCAGTGTCAACCAGAGGAGGATGGGTTCCCCATTTGGGTCTTGGTTCCTCCCAAGGTTTGGGTCACACCGTAACAAAGAGGAGGAAGGCATGTCCAGAGGCATGGATGTAGTGATAGAGGACATGCAGGTGATCGGTTTGAAGGAGGAAGATGCAGAAGACAGAAAGAAAAGGAAACAGATGATCCACTGTGGCAACCCCTAAATGGGATTGGCCGAAAGAAGACGAAGAAGTCAGGGGCCGGAGGGTGTCTAGTATGGGGAGTTCAGGGTTGCAGGGAAGATGTAGTTCTGTTGTCATCAGGCTGTGACATCCAGCATATACTGAAGTGGTCTGTAGCTGAGTGGGCAATGGTGAGTGTGAAATGGTAGGGATGAGCATCAGCACCTTTGCCAAAAGGCAAAGACCTCAATTTACCAGGAGATCTTTGTTCCAACCCTCTGGGCTCTCTGGGAAGATTATATTTCTCAGCTAGCTAGGGAGCACCTCAGGATCCCCAGGAGGAGCTAGTGGAAGTGGCCAAGGAAAGGGACTTCAGGGCTGATCTCCTCATCCAGCTACTACCATGAAAATACAGCGTGAGAAAAGCGGTTTTGAAAGTGAATGAATGAATACGTGTTTGTACTGAGAGCAGATCTGAGGAGAACAAAATCTTAATTTATAGATCTTTATTTTATAGTCTGTCCTCTAAACAAAGTTAACGGACCTCTGAAAGTTCTAATGAAGTTCCTGTTGGAGTACTACGGGTCTCTCACTCAAGCCTCTGCACGGGGTTTTTTCCAAGATCTTTCTAATCAGATCTGTCAGATCTTCATCCCAAAACAGCCTGAAGATCAAACACAGTAAAACATCTGTGTTTCTGTTTTCTTTCTGTTTGTGACGGTGGGTCTTTATAGGTAAAAAAGAGTTTGTGTGGAGAAATGTGCTTAACAGTGTGTGTGTGTGTGTGTGTGTGTGTGTGTTATAGTGATGAACTTACCCCAGTTTCTCCAGTGTACAGTGTGGATTCTCCAGTCCAGCAGAGAGCAGCTTCACTCCTGAATCCTGCAGTTTATTCCAACTCAGGTTCAGTTCTCTCAGACTGGAGGAGTTTGAACTGAGAACTGAGGACAGAACTGAACAGATCTTCTCTGATAGATTACACCAACACAACCTGGAGAGAAATGAAGATCCATCAGAAACACTGTCATCACACACATAGAATAGAATAACCCTTTGTTATCCCACGAATGGGAAATTCGGGTGTTACAGGGCTCTTTAACAAGAAAGACAGGAAGAAAGAGACAATATATAAAAACACAAGGGAAGATATCCATATACAGAGCTATATTGTCACATGTGGGGTGTTTTGGGCACGCTAGAGGGCGCTCTGTTCTGACTGAGCACACCTGAGCCCAAGCATCTGGGACTTGATGTGCCTCATGACCAGCCTCTCGAAGCACTTCATGATGATGGGTGTGAGTGCGACGGGACAATAGTCGTTGAGGCAGGAGATAGATGGTTTCTTTGGCAATGGAATGATGCTGGTGGTCTTGAAGCACCTTGGAACAACAGTGGTGCTCAGAGAGGTGTTGAAGATGTCAGTGAGAACATCTGCCAGCTGTTCTGCAAATCCTCGAGCACACGACCTTGGATATTGTCTGGACCGGCAGCTTTCCGTGGGTTGACTCTGAGAAGAGATCTTCTCACCTCGGCTGTGGTCAGACGGAGAATCTGGTCGTTCGGAGGAGGGGTGGACTTCCTCATTCTCGTGTCGTTCACTGCATCAAACCGTGCGTAGAAGTGGTTCAGCGCATCTGGGAGGGAGGGGTCACCGTCACAGGCAGGTGGAGATGTCCTGTAGTTGGTGAGGGCCTGGATGCCCTGCCACATGCGCCGCGTGTCACCAGTGTTCTTGAAGTGGCCATGGATTCTCTCTGCGTGAGCTTGTTTCGCCGCTCTGATGGCCCGAGACAGGTTTGCCCTCGCTTTTCTTAGGGCGGCCTCGTCCCCTGACTTGAAGGCCTTGTCTCGGGTTCTCAGGAGTCTGCGCAGCTCCGCGGTCATCCATGGCTTCTGGTTGGGTCGTGATGTGATGAACTTGGAGACAGTAACATCCTCAATGCACTTGCTGATGTAGCCAGTCACTGAAGCTGTGTACTCCTCCAGGTTGATGGAGTCACCGTAGGTTGCAGCCTCCCTGAACATGTCCCAGTCGGTGCGTTCAAAGCAGTCCTGAAGAGCAGAGATGGCTCCTGTGGGCCAGGTCTTTACTTGCTTCAGGGTGGGTCTCACGCGCCTGACAATGGGTCTGTACGCTGGGATCAGCAGCACAGAGATGTGGTCTGAGTGTCCGAGGTGGGGGCGGGGCTCCGCTCTGTACGCGCCGGCCATGTTTGTGTAAACACAGTCCAGCGTGTTTTCCCCCCTCGTCGCAAAGTTCACATGTTGATGGAATTTAGGGAAAACTGACCTGAGATTTGCATGGTTGAAATCTCCGGCAACAATAAATAATCCGTCTGGGTGGTAGTTTTGGAGTCCGCTGATAATTCCATAAAGTTCAGCCAGCGCGCTGTTAGCATTAGCACTGTTAGCGCTAGCGCTGGGTGGAATGTAGACCACCGTAATAAACACTGTAGAGAACTCCCTGGGCAAATAAAACAGTCTGCACCTGACTGTTATCACTTCCAGCAGTGTTGTGCAGTGTACTGAGACCAGCACAGCGTTTGTACACCATTGTGTGTTTACGTAAACACACAACCCCCTTCCGCGAGTCTTTCCGGACAGAGCGGAGTTTCTGTCCGCGCAAAACGCGGAGAGTCCGGCGAGCTGGATGGCGGTGTCCGGAACGCTGTCGCTGAGCCATGTCTCCGTAAAAACAAAAACACAGCAGTCTCTATACTCATGCTGGGTGTTCAGCTGGAGTCGTATACAGTCCAGTTTATTATCCAGGGAGCGGACATTGGCGAGGAGGACGGACGGGATAGCCGGTCAGCTAGCGTTAGCCTTTAGCTGAGCCCGGACCCCAGCACGCTTGCCGCGTTTCTGCTTCCTCTCACACCGCTTCCTATGTCCTCTCAGTCGGCCAGGTTCAGCAGGCGATCTCGGGGACTCTGGTCTTCTCAGCACGCCGAACTCCCGTAGTTTTGTTCAGAGTGTCGCTGGAAGACTGAATCCTGACTGATTCCTGAGCTCCAGCAGTGTTTGGCGGTTAAATTTAGGAGCATTCACGGATGTGATGCTCATGTGCAAGTCTTACGGTGAAAAGTAGTCGGATGAAAGACTTTTTAACAGACTTTAGCACCAAAGTTTGGACCCCGGAGCGGCCGCTGCGTGTTACCGCGCCGCCATCTTGGACCCTTCTTCTTGGACCCTTCTCCTCTTTGATCTTCCTCTTCTCCTCTTTCCTGGCAGCTCCATCGTCAACATCCTCCTTCCAATATACTCCTCGTCTCTCCTCTGCACATGTCCAATCCAACGCAACCTTGCTTCTCTAACTTTGTCTCCAAGACGTCTAACCTGAGCTGTCCCTCTAATATACTCATTTCTAATCCTGTCCATCTTCATCACACCCAACGAACATCTCAGCATCTTAAACTCTGACACCTCCAGCTCCGCCTCCTGTCTTTTCGTCAGTGCCACCGTTTCCAACCCATACAACATAGCTGGTCTCACTACTGTCCTGTAAACCTTCCCTTTCACTCTAGCTGGTACCTGTCTGTCACAAATCACTCCAGCCACTTCTCTCCACACTTTCTCCAAGTCCACAAAGACACAATGTAACTCTTTCTGACCTTCTTTGTACTTCTCCAACAACACCCTCAGAGCAAACATTGCATCTGTGGTGCTCTTTATCAGCATAAAACCATACTGCTGTTCACTGATCCTCACATCTTTTCTTAACCTGCTTCCACTACTCTTTCCCAGAACTTTCCCAGAACATGCTGTGGCTGATCAACTTTATCCGTCTATAGTTACTACAGCTCTGTTCATCACTCTTATTCTTGAAGATCGGTACCAGTACACTTCGTCTCCACTCCTCAGGCATCTTCTCACTTTCCAAGATTGTGTTAAACAATCTGGTCAGAAACTCAACTGCCATCTCCCCTAAACATCTCCATGCTTCCACTGGTATGTCATCCGGTCCAACAGCCTTTCCATTCTTCATCCTCTTCATCGCTGCCCTTACTTCCATCTTGTTTATTTGCTGCACTTCCTGTTTCACTCTTCTCACATCATCCAATCTTCTGTCACTCTCATTCTCTTCATTCATCAGCCCCTCAAAATACTCCTTTCATCTGCTCCACACGCTCTGTTCACCTGTAAGTACGTTTCCATCTCTATCCTTTATCGTCCTGACCTGCCACACATCTTTCCCAGATCTGTCTAGCTAATCGGTATAGGTCTTTTTCTCTTCTTGTCCAACCTCAATTCACCAAACACCTGATCTTTAGTCTTCACCACTGAAGATAGGGTGATGAAGTCAGAGTGATAAAGTGATGATCTTACCCCAGTATCTCCAGTGTACAGTGTGGATTCTCCAGTCCAGCAGAGAGCAGCTCCACTCCTGAATCCTGCAGGTTATTGTAACTCAGGTTCAGTTCTCTCAGACTGGAGGAGTTTGAACTGAGAACTGAGGACAGAACTGAACAGATCTTCTCTGATAGATTACAGTCACACAACCTTGAGAGAAATTAAGATCCATCAGAAACACTGTGATGATAAAATAAATAAAGAGAAACACACTCATGCACAACCTCCACACCTCCTGCACTCGTTCTTAACACCAATTGGAATTTTCAAACAGGAGGACTGAGAATAACAGGAGAATTAAGTGTTAAACAGGAAGTGATGTCTGAGGGAGGAAGAGTACACACACACACACACACACACAGGCACACACACACACACACTCGCACACACACACACACACATTCTGTGGGGAATATTATTGTGTGAGCTCCATGAATGTCATTAGCGATTTTATCAGCTATATAACAACACATTCATCATCATCATCATCATCATCATCATCATCATCATGGAGCAATTTTTATTGAGATGTGGCTCAAAGCAATACATTCGTTGTAATTTTTAAACAGGACTTTAAAGGAGACTAAAACTAACAGCCGAGCCTCAATTACTCAATAAATTGTGTGTTTGATGTTCCTTGTTCAAGTGGTTCCTGAGTTCTAGAGTTGGTTAATAAAGTTAAGTATGAGATTCCAGGCTACCTGCACATGTCCTACCCACAACACCCCAGTGTTACAGAAATGACCGACCAAACATTGGACGTAGCTAGTCACGGGAGTTGCAATGCAGGAAGCGGACAACCATGAGGTGGCACCTTGGGAACCCCAGAGCTTTACAGAGGGCTGGAAGGCCAAAAACAAGCACTGGAGGTGATAGTGGGGACCATCGCTGGGAGCATGCTAGGCACGCTGCCATCTGGGATTTCGGTCATTAATTTCTGAAATAATGGATTGAGATCAAACTCTTCAGGAGTCTGAAAAAGAGTGGCTGTTGATTCTAGATAAAGAAATACAGGCCAAAAATATTCTTGCTGAGCAGCAGATGGAGAATGAACTGGCCACCAGAGATAGTAAAGTTCATGCACTGAAATGAGATCTAGAGTATGTAGATGAGAAACTGGAAGAAAAGCCAAAGGAAATGTCTCTTCTTTCAGGTAAAGTAATGACTTTAGAAGATGAGTTTGTCTCCTGCCAAGCTATTAAAGAGCTGCTGGAGGAATGAGCCAATCAAGTTGCAGCTGTGAGCTCTCTAGAAACTCAGATTATCAAGCTGAACTCCAGCGATTCCAAGCTCCAGACCCTGCTGAAACAGAAAGATGACTTGTCCAGGTCATACAGAGAGGAGACAGATTCCCAGATTGCTGAGGACAGACTGGTGGACTCCCGTGACCAGCTGAAAGGTTGGGAGCAGCAACTGGCAGAAAGTGAAGCACATAAGGAGAACCTGCAGGTGGACTGCAGCAGTAGGTAAGCACTCAGAGACGAAGAGAACTGGAGAAAACTGCCAAGTTGTAGGAGGAGATGTTTGCGGAGAAGCACGAACATGCTGCAACAAGAAAATGATTCCCTGCTGAAGAGTAAGGCTGATTTGGAGAGCAAGGTGGAAAAGCTCTCTGCGGAGAGTGGAGTTGAGCAGCAGCTTGACGGGAAGTGTGGAGATCACTAAAGCTTTGGAGGAAACGAGACAGTAGAGAACTTCAACGATGGGTTGCTGAGATGTCTGCACCCGCTATGGAGAGCCAGGATTCCACGAGCAGTCGACCCAGGACAGACATCCAAGGGCAAGGACGGATCATCTCAGGATTTAAAATTTATACCCAACTCCTAACCTCCAACTGCAGAGAAGAGGGGCTTGGCATGGAGTCACTGGGACTTCCACTGCTGGACACGAACTAGAATAGCAGAAAGGTCAGTGTGCACTTTTATAAGATGTGAGAGAAGTTCTTTTCTTTTTCCTTTTCTGTCTTCTATGTCCTTTGGGTTTTTTTTTAACAAGTATCCTTATGACAAATTAACTGAGGTTATCGTGAACCAGCATCCACCGGCTGTGAGGTACCATAGGAGTGGAGCACAGTGACCTAAGGGGGAACCTTAGGTGGGAACTGAGACCTAAATAGGAGGTTGAGGTGAATTTTGGGATTGGGGTTCAACTCTTAAGTGAAAGTGAAAGTGAAAGTGACAACCCTCATCATTGCGAGGTCACACAGTGAACCACAACTAAATTGGACCTCTGCATTTAACCCATGCACACACCGTGCAGCAGTGGGCAGCTATTAAAAGCGCCCAGGGAGCAGTGAGGGGGACGGTACCTTGCTCAGGGCACACGACTTCAGTTTTGTTACAAAAACATGGAGATAAGCACAGGCCAGTGGCCTGTTTCTCTTCAGAGCTGGATCCAGTGGCAGCAGGTTCGCCTGTTTGTTAGATAAACGTCGCTGCAGCAGAGAAGACCGTAGAGGCCTCCAGAGATCTAGTTGGCTGTGCTGATTTAACTCTTTTGTTACCACATGCAGTATCTCTTCTCTTACAGGACCTCAGCTCAGCCCACCTGTCAGCTGCAAGATGTTTGAGATATAATGTATGACAAGTGTCACCATTAAACATCACACTAACCTAAACCCTTCCACTTCACTTCTATTACCAGAAGACAGTGAACCTCATGACTGTGTGGCAGAAGTGGAACAGATTTTCAAGAAGTTCCCATCCCTAACTCTAATCTTGTGTTTGACTAAACCGTGTGGGCTCTGCAGTTTGCTCTGAAAGCGTCTCTCTCCACAGCGGCGTCCTTCCTCGTTCTCTGTCTGCTCAAGTAGCAGAATTTGTAGCTTTGACTGAAGCATGTACATTGGCTAAAGATAGTTACTGTTACTCTACACTGACTGCAGATCTGCTTTTGGAGTGGTACATGATTTGGTGCTCTGTGGAGACACAGGACATTTCTGAAATCTGACAGTTCCCCAATTCTCAATTCCAATTTGATCTCAGCGTTATTGGATGCCATAACAGAATGGATGGCATGAACAGATTGCTGACTGCAGATGCAGCAGCTATGGTGAAGGTACCTGGTGAGGGCCTAAAGGCTTCCCATGCCTGCCGAGTCATTTCTTTCCTCGTTCTGCTAAATTGACGCACAGTAAAGACCGTGCGTCAAAGGGGGGACGATGGACATGAAATTTAGTGGTTCACTAAGTGATTCTCAGCTGTGGCTGAAAATATTGCCAGACTTGCTCAATTTGCTTAGAGAGTAACTCAGGAGAGCCAGAATGAATTTGAGCCCATTTGAAATTGTGTTTGGTGAACCTATGAACTTTGGCCTGTGACCGCCTGGAGGTACAGCGGCAGGAGCAAGTTTAACAACACTGTGATGATGAAATGGTACAATATTGTTGCTGGTTGTCTGCTGTACTCCGCTCTGTCCACCAGCAGGTAAAAGAATCTTTGCCGAGGACAGCGAAGGGTCCTCTACATGACCTGAGACCTGGTGACCTGATCCTGGTAAAGGAGTTCAGATGGAAGCACTAGAAGTCCAGGCGTTGGACGCAAGTGTTGGATGGGTTTTGAGTGTTGTTGACGACACCTAGCGCCGTGAAGGTAGCAGAGAGAGCTACGTGGATCCACCATCACACTGGAAGCGAGTCAGAGTGGAAACAGGAGGCAACAGGGTGAGGGTAAAGAGTGTGATGGAGTCTCGGTGAAGTGTGAAGAGGGTGTAACGGGTATATCCTGCCCTCCAAGCACAGACCTGTGAAGAAAGATAAAGACTCACCCGAACACTCACCAGAATCCTGACCTGATTGAAATATGACTAGAGAACATTTTATTTTGATGGTAACTGTTATCATCTTACTGATAACGGTGGCATGGAGTGCACCAGTGGCAAACAATCGCTGCGATGATGCAAAGACCTGCGTATCAAGTGGCTGTACTGGCTGATGACACATCCTGATCTACTGAATGAATTAATGATGAGATGGAAAATATTAGACAAGCAGTCATACAAATCAGAATGACCCTGGACTCTAGCTGAAGAAGGTGGTGTTTACAAACTTCTGAACACCTCATGCTATTTTTATATTCCCGATCAACGTGAGAATATTACAGATCTAACAGACCACATGAGAAGTGTAATCTTCACTCCACCTTCAGTGGATGACAGCTGGTACAGTTGGGTCTACACTTTGATGGGACCAAACTGGCATCTGTTATGATGCTGGTGCCCATTGCTGTTGTTGTCTTGTGTCTTTGTTTGTGCACCTTGCTTGCTGCCATGTCTGATGATGATGGTCCAACTGCTCATCACATCCTCACAGGTTCAGTTCCAGATGTTACACACAGAAAAAATAAGCATGTAAAAGGCATGTGATGATGGGATGCCATCTCTGGATCTGAACCCAAGACCGGACTGAGTTCCAGACCAAATACACGACAGAGTCACAAGTGATGAAGTCGACGAAGAAGAATTTTGAATCTCTTTCTGTGTTTAGCTTTGTTTTTTGATTAAATTATGATTTGATGTGATTATGATTTTGCTCTAATATGAATTAATTGATCTGATTCGATTTTGGTTCTAGGTAATCATGATCGAGCTGAAACAGATTCTGTGTGTTTATTGTCAATGAAGAAAATCATTAATGATGAATTAATAATCACAAGTTTGTTAACTGAGGGCAGTGGTGGCCTAGTGGTTCGGGCGTTGGCCACATGATCGGAGGATCGGGGGTTCAAACCCCTTCCCAATGGGTTGCCCTGAGGTACCCTTAAGCAAGGTGCCGTCCCTGTCCCGCTCCTCCCTGCGATGGGCTGGCGACCTGTCCAGGGTGCGTCCCCCGTCCTCGCCCTGTGTGCGCTGGGTTGGACGCCAGCACTCCCCCGCGACCCCGTTTGGGACAAGCAGCAGAAAATGGATGGATGGATGGAAGTTTGTTAACTGTTAATGATGTAAGAAATCCTAGTTTTTGCCATATTTTGTCTCACTTATTACATTTTGTGTGTTGTTGTGTTAAGGTCGATTAAATGATCAAACGGGGGGAAATGTGGAGGCAAGATTTGTTCAAACCTTCTTAAACAGATTCAGTTCAAACTTGTATTGTAGTTTCAGAGTAAGGCAGAGAAACAAGCAAGTCTAAATGTTCTAGATATGGTATAAGTGTGTGTGAAGGACGAAGACAAGATAGGGAGAGGAGCCAGGCAGGGACAAAGCAACCTTAAGGTTTACGGGAACTTTAAGGTGGAGAAGAGGGAGTCTGCAGCCCAAACTGTGAATAAAAACCTCTGATCTCGTGTATTGGGGGCTTCCTCTTGTACTCTCAGCAGAGTGTGAGAGGAATCCTCACTGCAGTGATTATTAAAATCTTTATTAGACTAACAGAGTCTCTGACTTGTTCTTTGGTTCATTTTTTCTACAACAGCTATGAAGGTCCCTCTGTAATGTGTGAAGGCACATCATTGTGTGTAAGACAATCACAGGGGACATTGGATTTTCTGAATGGATCTGTTGAGCTCTTCTGTTTTTGTTTCCTGTTCAGATCCAGGTCATGTCCTTTGTAAGAACATAAGGACGTGCATTGAGAGGGCCTTGGTGTATGATGGCGCTCTGCCTGCCCCGAGGGTTCAGATGAGTTTTGATGATGGGACATTGTGTCTGATTGAGCAGAGGTTCTGTGATGGCAAAAGTGACTGTGCAGATGGCTCAGATAGGAACTGCTAAGACAACCGTAGATGCATTGCGGAACTTCAACATTGGAATGCTCTGTGGGCTTCAAATCTTGCAATGATGGAAGTGCGTGCATTCTCTACAATCAGGTGTCTGATGACAAAGTACTGCAAAGCTGAGAGTGATGAACCTGGATGTAAACAGGTGAAAGTCCCCGTTCATCTAGTTCATTCTGGAAATGAATATGTGGAGCTGCCGGAGAGGGCGTCTAAATCAGCATCTGGAGGAGTGATGGCTGCACCTGCCACCAGGGGACCAGGACACTGGGGTACCCCTCGCGCCGCCCGCAGCCCTGGACATGGGGTATATGTCACCCCTGCAATGGGCCATTTACGTATTTTGTTTTATTTTTTTTGGCCTCCCATCAAGGAGCTCAGCTCTGAGTGAAACAGACTCTGGTGCCCCAGGAGTCTCGTCTTTGGGGTGGGTTATGTCATGGTAGAGTACTCTGCTCTGACTGAGCACACCTGAGATCATGAGGATTTATAAGATCCAGTAAGTTAGAGCAGAGTGTCGGTCATTCACACGGCTGCGGTTCGTGTATATTAGTTTATCTGACGTTCCTTGTTCAAGTGGTTCCTGAGTTATATTCATGGTTACAGTGTGTGTGTGTGTGTGTGTGTGTGTGTCAGGACAGGACAATTTGTTTCCATTAAACTGTTTTGTTGTTTTTTTATATTAAAAGGACACAGAATGAAGAGATTCAGACAGAAAGTTCTTTTCCTGAAAGAATGTATATCAGCCAGAGCTGACCAACAGAGGACCTACATTCTCAAACTGATCACCAGCAAGATGGAGCTACACAGGTGTAACGAATGTAGACCGAACACTCACCATGCTTTTCTGCAGACAGTCAGAGCTGGGATCAATCTCCTGTAACCCTCCTCTGAAGTGTAATATTTCATCAATTTAAGCTCATCCAGAACCTCCTCTGTAGTCAGAAGCATATAGGCAAGTGCTGAACACTGTCCAGGAGAGAACGTCTTTTCTGAGTGTTTCTCTGAGTTTAGAAACTCCTGAATCTCTCTGTTGAGGGACTGGTCTTTCATTTCAGACAAACAGAGGAACAGATTGATGGATCTCTCAGTAGAGATGGGATCTTTATCTGCTTTGATTAATTTCTTGATGTAGTCTGTGGTTCTCTCTGAGCTGCTGTATGTTTGTGTCAGTAAACCCTGTAAGAGTCTCTGATTGGACTCCACTGAGATGCCCAACAGGAAACGGAGGAAAAGATCAAGGTGTCCATTCTGACTCTTTACAGCTTTGTCCACCACTTCCTTCAGAAGATCATCCAGTTGAAAATTTAAAGACCTGTTTCTGTTCTGAGGTTTAAAAATGTTCAGTTCCTCCATGTTCTTGTTCTCGTAGCAGTGAAACACATAAACAGCAGCCAGGAATTCCTGAAAGCTCAGGTGAACAAAGCAGTAGATCTTCCTCTGGTAAAGAACATGTTCCTCTCTAAAGATCTGAGTGAAAATCCCAGAATACACTGAGGCCTCAGTGACATCAATGCTGCTCTCCCTCAGGTCCTCTTCATAGAACATCACATTGCCCTTCATCAGCTGTTTGAAAGCCAGTTCAGCCAGTTTCAGAAATATGGTTCTGTTGGACTCCAGCAGGATCTTTGGGTCTCTCTCATCGTTCTCCTCGTACTTCTCTTTCTTCATGTTTATCTGAGTGAGCAGGAAGTGTGAGTACATTTCAGTCAGAGTTTTAGGGATTTCTGTGTGATGTTCTGTGATGAGTTTCTG
>CM029372.1:28390485-28414919 GCA_017165825.1 Hepsetus odoe | reverse complement strand
CTAAAGTAAAAATAAACACTGTAAATTACTGTAAGTGTTAAAGTAAAAGAAAACACTGTAAATGATGAAGAAAACACAGTTGATGTTAAAGTAGAGAAACACTGTGAATGTTACAGCGAGGATGTTAAAAACATGGAGTTTAGCCGATAAGAGAGAAAAGAAAGGACCCAAACGAGAGGAAAACAGCAGTGAAACCTGATTGATTCTCTTCAGCAGTGATTCTCTCGCTCTCAGTAACACCAGGCTGACATTGTTCCTTCTTCTTCCCTGGACTGGGACTGCCTGAATAACATTAATGTCTCAACATCTTCATAGCTGGTATTAAAAGTAAAAGATGGGGTGCAGACAAAATAGAAGAGAACACAGTGATGGGGACAGGTGTCCTGAAATGTCCTCCACTTCAGATTCACATTGATCAGCCACAGCTTTAAAGTTGCTGTCAGGTGAACAGAGATGATCCTGGTTCAGTGGCACCTGAACATGTGGGGCTAAATATTAGCAAGCATCAGTTGGTGGAGTTGAAAGATAAAGATCACACATTCACAGGATTATTAAAAGTTATTTACAAATTGTTTATCTCTGGATAAGAGCGTCTGCTAAAGGCTTCAGATGTAAATGATCATAAGATTCAGAGCAGAATAATGTAGTGATGCCGGTACTGGAGGGAAACAAGCTCCTGTTCAGATGAACATTCACACCAGTGATGATAATGTGGATTAATGGAACTGAATTATTCAGCCTGTGACTGTTCTTCATCTCTCCTCTGTTTCAGAACATCCCTCAGATAATCACTCTCTTGCTCTGAGTTTAATAATTATGGGAGTGACTGTGAATCTGCTTCTGCTGTGTTGTGTGTTGTGTGTGCTCCTCGGTGTTCGTAAAAAGAAGAGGATAATGGGTGAGTATTGACTCTGAAACAGATTCAGTTCAGATGGGATTGTAAATGTAACAATGTAATAGTAGTAGTAGTAATAATAATAATAATAATAATAATAATGATAATAATTATTAAGTGCTTCCTAGGCATAAAAAAGTTAGAGAAGCAAGGTTGCGTTGGTTTGGAAATGTCCAGAGGAGAGATGAGGATTATATCGGGAGGAGGAAGTTGAAGATGGAGCTGCCAGGAAAGAGAAGAAGAGGAAGACCAAAGAGGAGGTTTATGGACGTGGTGAGAGAGGACATGCAGGTGGTCAGTTTGAAGGAGAAAGATGCAGAGGACTGGAAGAAATGGAATTGGATGATCCATGTTGGACCCCTAAATCGGAGCAGCTGAAAGAAGAAAAGGAAGAAGTCTTCTTAATTTGTGAATCTTACTGGTTTACACTGGAAAATGAATGGAAATAATGGCACCATTACAGAGTAAAGGGCAAAAAGAGCCAATGTATTCTCCACACACTCTAGTCTAAACTTATCTTCTGGATCTTAGAGCTTCACAGATCCATCTCAGAGAACATTGAAGAAGGAGGTCCTTCTGATCACTGCATCCAGAGCCACCATCAGTAAAGAATAATTCCAGTAGCGTAAGAACAGAACTGACAACAAGGGAAGCAGTGGTTCCTCTCAATGGTTCCTCTGTAGATGATGGTGCGAATGGGAGATGGGCTTTCCTGAGTCTGCACAGGAAGTAGAGATGCTGCTGGGCTTTCTTAGTGATGTGTGTTAGTGATAACACTGAGAAACTTTATAACTTGGTGTTGATAATAAGTGGAGCATGGTTCCTATGTGGTCTCCTGAAGTCAGCAACCATCTCTTTAGTCTTGTCGACGTTCAGAGACAGGTTGTTGGTTCTGCACCAGTCCGTCAGCTCTTGTATCTCCTCTCTGTAAGCTGCCTCGTCTCCACCGCTGATCAGACCCACCACGGTTGTACCATCAGCGAATTTGATGATGTGGTTCGAGCTGTGCTTGGCTGCACAGTCGTGGGTCATCAGTGTGAACAGCAGTGGGCTGAGCACACAGCCCTGGGGGGCTCCTGTGCTCAGCGTGATGGTGTTGGAGGTGCTGCTACTGATCCTGACTGACTGGGGTCTCCCAGTCAGGAAGTCCAGGATCCAGTTACAGAGGGAGGTGTTCAGGCCCAGCAGCCTCAGCTTCTCACTCAGGTGCTGAGGGATGATGGTGCTGAATGCTGAACTGTACAATGCTCAAGGTATTCTTGAGCAAGGTACTGTCCCCATCACTGCTCCCTGGGTTCCTTCAAAATAGCTGACTCCTGCTGCACTGTGTGTGTGTGTGTGTGTGTGTGTATTGGTGAAAAGCAGATGTTGAATTTCGTGAATGTCTCACTGTGTGCCATGTTTTACAACAACAAAATAGTCACTTTCATGTGGTCTTTTTTTTTCTTTTTTTTTCTTTTTTTTCCAGGGAGGAGGTCTGAGCGCCGACATATGGACAGTACAGGTACATTTGATGGTTCATTTGACTTTAGTAATGTTACTCCTTCAGTTGCTCCCTCACTCATTCACTCCCTCACTAAACCATTCACTCACTAAACGATTTGCTCACTCACTCAATCACTCACTAATGAATTATCTCCCTCACTAAACCAGTCACTGTTTAGAACGAGCAGTATGATCACATTTCAATTGAGAACAAATGATTTTAAAGTTTAAAAAGGGTTAAAAATTAGAAGTTAATTTCCCCCAAATTAGTTATTTCACAGCGCTTAATGAGCGTCAGACTCCCTAAAACTGGTGGAGGAACCTCAAGAAGAACCGAGACTCCATTAGATTGGAGGAGGAACCTCTGGAAGAACCAAAGCTCCCTAAAACAGGAGGACAAACGGAGACTCAGGAGGTGAAGTGTCCT
Organism: Hepsetus odoe; assembly: GCA_017165825.1. Taxonomy (NCBI): domain Eukaryota; kingdom Metazoa; phylum Chordata; class Actinopteri; order Characiformes; family Hepsetidae; genus Hepsetus; species Hepsetus odoe. The sequence goes on along the minus strand of CM029372.1, from coordinate 28,412,112 downwards.
CCTCTGGTCTTCAGTGTAATAAACGCTGAGTCAGTGTGTCTCTGTTCAGGACTCAAGTCTTGCAGCCCAGTGACTTGTTCCTACCTCTGAGAATGAAAATATAATAAAATCCTACAGAAACATGATGGAGGTCTGCAGAAAAGATAAAAACATCATTTCAGAAAGAAAGCAGCGATGAATACAATGCTGGGGTTACATTTTACTGCACATGTTTCTTTAATCCTCACATTAATGAACTGATTCTCTTCCAGGGTTTAGTTCTGGTTTCCACTTTAAACACACTGGAGATTCGTTTCGTTTGGAATCACGGAACACGTTTCCACAGAAACTCAGCAGTGATGTTGGAATCGGAGAGGAGCTGGAGTTGAAACAGCTCAGTTTAATATCCAGTACAGGAACGTTTGATTGAAAATGTCTGATTTTAAAGATGGTGCAGGTATGTTTGACTGTTAGTTGAATCCTCTCTCTCACCTGCACAGTTCAGAGTGTGCCTTTTATCTGTTCCCCGGGAGCTCCAAGGCCTCCGGTGGAGACACCTCATCTAAGACTGTGACCTTCTTCGGGTGTTTTTGACGTTCAAAGAAAGTTTTACTCAGAAAAGAACAGAGAGAAATAGAGGTACAGTTGGTAAAATGTAAGTTAAAGGTTACAGGGAGGCGAATGGTACCTGGGGAAGGGATTTAGGGTGACAGGGGTGAAAGGGCATTGGGCTGGTAGAGGAGTTCAGGGATGGAAGGACATAGGAACTATTGTGGGGAGAAGAAAGAAGGACATAGGAATAGAGAATACAGATATATGACTGATTTATGAGTAAAATAATAAGTATAAATGAATGAAATCAACCTACAATCCATCACCATTCATAACAATTGATACCAGGAAAAAAAAACACCTTCTTCCCTAAAGACCGTCTCTGTGAACAGAGGAGATTTGGGAGTGAAGATTTCTAAAGAGTTGTCACTTCAAGGACTCTAGAAGGAGCACTTTGGTTGGTAAAAATAAAAATTGTTATGCTCCGTGAAGGCTTGATAAGACTTTAAAAAGTGCTTTTTTATATAAAAGTGTAATTAATAAGTGATTCCTCATAGAGAAGATACTGTTGTGTGTAAAACCCCCAGAAAAAGCTGATCCTGAAACACTCCTAGAAACACCACACACACTTTCAGGACCACAACCAGAGTCACCACTGATGAAGTGGCCAGTCAGTGGAAGTACACAGTGTTTCTAATAAAGTGGCCAGTCAGTGGAAGTACACAGTGTTTCTAATAAAGTGGCCAGTTAGTGGAAGTACGATGTTTCTAATAAAGTGGCCAGTTAGTGGAAGTACGATGTTTCTAATAAAGTGGCCAGTCAGTGGAAGTACGATGTTTCTAATAAAGTGGCCAGTCAGTGGAAGTACGATGTTTCTAATAAAGTGGCCAGTCAGTGGAAGGACGATGTTTCTAATAAAGTGGCCAGTCAGTTAAAATACACAGTGTTTCTTATAAAGTGGCCAGTCAGTGGAAGTACGGTGTTTCTAATAAAGTGGCCAGTCAGTGGAAGTACAGTGTTTTAATAAAGTGGCCAGTGAGTGTAAATGATCTGATCTCTGTGTTTCAGAAGGAACTCCGGTGGAGGATCACTGTGATGAATCTCCTGATTGAAGATTGGAGCTCTTTATTTTTCAGTCCGTTAAACAAGGAGGACCTGCAGTGAAATGTGTCTCTACAGGACTGTGGAAAGACACGAGGAGAAACAAGAGGAAACAACACCGAGGGTAACGTGATAATAATAAAGAATAGAGATAAAATGATAATGAGAGAACTGAACTGAAAAAAGATCAAACTAAAAGGTTGAGAACACAGACGGTGTACGGTACCTTCCAGAATTACTGCCTGAAACTGAGAAACAAAAACCTTCAGGATGAACTTAGAACTGTTCCTCAAGAATACACTAAAATACAGGAAAGTCTGGAAGCAAAATCTGAATATAGCTCTGGATTAAGACTTTTGCACAGTGTATACAGTATAAATGCAGTGTATATACGCTCTTCCTACACTTTACTTTATAAAGTCTGAATTAAATATCAGTTAAATAAATAAATAAATCTAAAAATACAAAAAATGATGCAGAAAGAAAACAAAGTGTGAGTATCTAGTACCCTGAAGCTGCCACATGCAGTGTTTATTTATTGTTAGATGTTATTGTACGAACCACCAGGGGGAGTCAGAGCTGTAGAGACACCAGAGAGTGAGACAGTTCTCTCCAGTCTCTCTGCTTCTGTCCCTGTGTGAACAGTGTTTTCTCTTTTCTCATCTCTCTTTTGTCCACAGTGTGTTCTTCTGGGTCAAACATGACAATGTACAGACAGATAAAGTTGTTGTGGAGAATTTAAAGGTTCTAGATATCACTGTAGTGAGGATCACTGTAGCTGACTCAGGAGTTATAAAAGTTTAAATATATGCTTTATTTTTTTTGAACAGGATTTATGTTCTTGTATAAAGTTCTCTACACTACTTTCCTCTTTTACTCTTCATGACATTTCATGAGACATTTAAAAAAAAAAAAAGAAAATTAAGCAGTTATTATTGTGCAAACTAAAGATTTCTACAGAAAGCTGCCATATAACACAAGTGGGTGGTGGTCTAGTGGTGGTACTTGTTTATGGTTCTCTGGATCAAGAGGTTCCCGGTTCGTATCCCACCTCCAGCACTACCACCACTGGGTCCCTGAACAAGACCCTGAATCCTGAGTGTCTCCAGGGGGACTGTCCCTGTAATCAGGACATGGAAGTCACTCTGGATGAGAGCGTCTGATAAATGCAACTCACTCAGTATCATATTGATCTGTTACACTTTATAAATGTTTTTGTTGAACTTCTTGTAATGAAACTCTGTTTTCACTGTGAGATTTTCTGTGTTTTCTGTTAAAGCTGTACCGAGGTTGGAAGATTGTAACCCTGAAAAACTCTTCTTAAAGGTCGAAATCAGTGGATTATTCTTTCAGAGTCTGGGCTCTGGACAGCATTAGAATGAGGTGGAGCAGGAGAAGGTGATTTAGACCTGAGTAGTGTGAGAGAGGAGTGTTGGAGAGGAGATGAAGGTAGAGAGGGACCTTTTTATTCGGGTACCTTCACAGACAATCTTTACAACTTTATTATTCATGAATGCAATCTGACCACATTGTATTTTTAACTACAAAATAACTTATTCCTACAGAAATCATTCAGAAACTATAGAAAAACTGAATGAATGAATGTTCAGCTACTGAGGATTAAAGCCCAAAAAAGGATGTTTTAATAAGTTTGGTTTTGAAAATGTATCTTCTGTTCATTTCCATTTATGTGTTTTTACTGTCCAATTGTTAAATGTATTTCTTGTTTGGTTATTCTTGTTTAAAGGACTTTCTGACTCGTGGAAAACAAAAGGAAACTCACCTGCTTTCATTTAATTGACCTGCAGAGCAATATTCGTATGTGTTAATAGACGGTTGTAGTGACTCTGTTATGAGTGACTGGTGTGTTAAAGTAAAGCCAGTGTAAAGACAGGGTTCAGGACAGCAGCTGAAACAGCAGCTCGAGCTCATTCTGGAGTGCTCTGTGATGTTTCACTGTTCGATCACTCAATAAAACCAGCTGAACACCTGAAAACACGTCTCGTCATTCAGCATTGGCAACAGTTTCATTAAATTAAATGTGTTTACTGTATTAGAATGACTTCTTTTTGACTCTTTTTTCATTTTAGACATTATTTCTACTCTCTCAGTTCAAAGTGAAAGTGCTTCTCTATCACTGAACATACAGCAGGAAGTGAACCAACAAAATACATCCTCTGTATTTAACACACACACACCGTCCAGCAGTGGGTAGACATATCCAGCACCCAGGGAACAATGATGGGGACGGTACCTTGCTCAGCTGAAACTTGGTACCATAAAAATGGGTTCCGTTCACTTCAGAGCCGTTTCAAAATTTCAAAATCAGAAATAATAAAATGAAAAAATAAACATGAACATTTTCAAACTGAGTTAAAGAGAAGAAACAGTTTGGTGTAGTGGAGGGTCTGATAAAACCTCTAAGCCTTCTGGGTAATTCCATGATGTGGGCTCAGGTGGGTGAACCTGTGAATGAGAAACACGAATTGACACTGAAAAAGGGTTTAGCAGCTTTGGTCCTAGTGTTTAGGGAGTTTGGCCACAGAATTGGATGATTGTGGGTTCAAACCCCGTACCAGTCGGTTGCCCTTAGGAACCCTTGAGCAAGGTACCATCCCTGACACTGCTCCCCGGGTGCTTTCAAAGCTGACCCCTGCTGCATGGTGTTTGTGTGCAGAGGTCCAATTTTGTTGTGGTTCACTGTGTGATGAAAGTGAAGTGAAAAAAGTGAAAGTGACAACCCTTGTCATTGCGAGGTCACAGCACATCACACATGAACCACAACGAAATTGGACCTCTGCATTTAACCCATGCACACTCAAACCCGTGCAGCAGTGGGCAGCTATTGAAAGCGCCCGGGGAGCAGTGATGGGGACGGTACCTTGCTCAAGGGTACCTCAGGGCAACCTATTGGGAAGGGGTTTGAACCCCCGATCCTCCGATCATGTGGCTAACGCCCTAACCGCTAGGCCACCGCTGCCCCGCGAGGTGCTGCGACCTCGCAATGACAAGAATAGTCACTTTCACTTTCCTTCAATTATATTCTGTACTTACAGTATTGTTCTTAACACTCCACACTGACACTAACAATAATACATCAGTATCTTAATACTCCACACTAACACTAACAATAATACATCGGTATCTTAACACTCCACACTAACACTAACAATAATACATCAGTATCTTAATACTCCACACTAACACTAACAATAATACACCAGTATCTTAATACTCCACACTGTACACTAACAATAATACATCGGTATCTTAATACTCCACACTAACACTAACAATAACACATCAGTATCTTAACACTCCACACTAACACTCACAATAATACATCAGTATCTTAATACTCCACACTAACACTAACAATAATACATCAGTATCTTAATACTCCACACTAACACTAACAATAATACATCAGTATCTTAATACTCCACGCTAACACTAACAATAATACATCAGTGTCTTAATACTACACTAACACTAACAATAATACATCAGTATCTTAATACTCCACACTAACACTAACAATAATACATCCGTATCTTAATACTCCACACTAACAATAATACATCAGTATCTTAATACTCCACACTAACACTTACAATAATACATCAGTATCTTAATACTCCACACTAACAATAATACATCAGTATCTTAATACTCCACACTAACACTTACAATAATACATCAGTATCTTAATACTCCACACTAACACTTACAATAATACATCAGTATCTTAATATCTGTCTTTAGTTTTGTATCTGCTGATCTTATTCATTGTAGTGTGACTCCATGTTTGGCCGTCATCTTGTTGAAAAAGTCAAAGGAGTTTCTTCTGTTTTTTCTACAAAATTGCTCAAAGCTGGTTTTGTGTTTCCTGCATTTTTACCTGCTTTGTGGAGGATATATTTATTTTTTACTTTTTATTTAGTTTGAAATTTGATGTTAATGTTTAACCCTTTTTAATGGGATTGTAATAAGTGAGAGATTTACATTTTTAAGTTCTGAGCAATGCTGCTCTGTTTGGGTGAAACATCTCAGCATCTCTTGTGTGTGTGTAAATGTGAATTCTGTGCCTTCACAGCTGGTGTTTATACATTTCCCCTCTATGAGGTGTTTGGAGAATAAAGATCACTAAATGTTCTGAACTGCTGTAAATCCTCATTATTGAACAGAAATGTGTGAAGAAGGTTGAATTTCCACTACAAGTGACACACAGAGGAGAGAGGACGACTGATTGGATTTACTTTGTTTACTTTTCCATTTGTTTCTTCTGCTGGTGTGTAGTGATGTAGAGCTCTAAAGGGTGTTAATGTACCGTACGTCTAGAACTCTTGTGAGTTTCAGAAGAAGAACAGATCTTGATCAGGCGTCACCTCAACCTGTGAACCAGAGCTGCAGGAGCACAGGGTCTACACTAGAGGTCTCCCTGTCCCAGGAAAATAAACTGAACCTGAAAACAATGTTTCGAACCACATCTCGCTGCTTGTAGAGCCTGATTTAAAGATCTCTTTAAACTGCTGCATTGAGTTCTTTTAAATGAACTTTTACTGAACTGCAGACTGCAGTGCGTTTTTGTTTCTTTGTTGGGTTTTTTTTTGTTGTTCATTTTTGGGTAAATCTCTGTATAAATGTGAACCGGGTGTGAGGCAGTGAATCCTCCCTGCTGGTTTGCGGCTGGAAATCTAAACGTGCTTGTGAACATGTGTGTTAAAAGTGAACGAAAAATGCAAGTTCATGTTTAGATTTAAAATAAATGAATAAATGTCATGAACTTCTGCGATGGGCTGGCGACCTGTCCAGTGTGTGTCCCCCGTCCTCGCCCTGTGTGCGCTGGGTTGGACACCAGCACTCCCCCGCGACCCCGTTTGGGACAAGCGGCAGAAAATGGATGGATGGATGGATGTCATGAACTTCCTGGATTGTGAGTCACTGGTGTTATAAAGTTCCAGTTTGTATCTCAGTTCAAGAACACCTCAGGCATGAAAGAGCAGCTCCTTTTATTGTTATAATAACGTTACTTTTGTCCTTGTCTCACAGTGTCCTACACTACTGAGTTCAGAGAGTTTGTTGGCCTAAATCGGAGCCCAGAAGATAGCAGCCAGTAGCTGCACCTGTAAACAGTTACATTATTAGTTCAAAACTCGAAGAGAGGTAATTAAGAACTCGAAGAGAGGCGGACTTGAACCACTGCAGCTTGGTGAGATGAGGTAAGATGGTAAGATGGTACCATAAGATGGAAGGTAAGATGACATCCGTAACAGGGGGTCAGCTTTAAGACTCTTGTTTATTGGTGGAGAGATGGTAAAGGTGGGGAAACAGGTGTGGATCATGGTGGCACTGGGAAGTATCGGTGGAAAACCATCAATGGGCTGGAATAATGTAAATGTAGGAGGAGTGGAGTGTTTGAAGTGTGTGTAAAGTCCGAGGTTGGGATGAGATTTTAGAGCTGCTCCCACTGGACCACGCCTGCTGGAACTCGTCATTTAAGTGTTTTAACTGGATCTCTTTGACTTTGCTGGGTTTCTGACTTCAAACCTTCAGTTTTCCACAACACTTTTTCAGGGTTTCTGTTCTACTTCAATTTTAAATTTATAGTATTTCGCATCTTTTCCAGAGTGACTCCCATTTCTTAACTACTGACACAGTTTCTCTGGAGGGTTTATGGTTCTTCTTCAGGAACCCAGTGATAGGTGGGACTGAAGGTGGGATTTGAACCCATGACCTCTTGACCCAAAGACATGTTTCCTACCACTAGAAAAAGAGAGACAGACAGACAGACAGACATAAACAGTCTGTTTGAATAAACAGTTTTGCACATTTAGTGAGAAAGCATTTAAAATAAATAAATAAATTTAAAAGCAAAAAAGTCCTGAAAAAAAGAATCAAAACAATAGAATCACCAGAGAGAGAGAGAGAGAGAGAGAGTGAGTGAGTCCCTCTCTGTAATAGATCTACTAGAACTCGCATGATTGGAGGATCGGGGGTTCGGACCCCTCCCGATAGGTACGCTGAAGTACCCTTGAGCAAGGTACCGTCCCCGTGCGATGGGCTGGCGACCTGTCCAGGGTGTGTCCCCCGTCCTCGCCCTGTGTGACCTGGGTTGAACTCCAGCACCCACCCACCCACTCCCCCGCGACCCCGTTTGGGCCAAGTGTAGAAAATAACCTACTGACTGAAAGGTAAAATGAGCAGATCTTAGTAACCAATCACAGCTCTCCTTCTAATGTTTATTCAATACGCACCCAGATCAGAGTAGCCAATCACAACCCTCTCTGCGCCTCCGACGTCATAAACTGGTCTTTCTTTTCGGAGTTTGTTTGTCACTTTCTTCAGCTCCTCGGTGATGAGTTTGTAATGAAGGGAATCACCACCGCAGCAGCTCTTCTTCTTCCTCTGGGTTTAATTCTCTCTGTTTGTGGAGGTGAGTTCACTGTTCCAGTTACTTTCACTTTTAATAATAATCATCCTTTATTTATAATCCCACGAATGGGAAATTCGCTCTCTGCATTTCACCCATGTGCAGCAGTGGGCTGCTATTGAAAGCGCCCGGGGAGCAGTGATGGGGACCTCAGTTGCTCAAGGGTACCTCAGGGCAACCTACTGGGAAGGGGTTCGAACCCCGATCCTCCGGCTGACACCCTAACCACTAGGCCACCGCTGCCCTAACACCGAGGAAACAGAGCAGAAGTTCTCATCGCATGTTGTGCCCAAACCCAGTTGACCCCCAGTGTAAAGAATTCGGCACCAAGAAAAACACGGGCTTGTGCAGTGCTGACTTTTTGGACAGCTTTCTCACAACCATCAAGAAGGTCAACACTTCCATTCTTGACCCTGTGAAACGCCCCAAGAATGCTGGGTCGATTTCCCCTCCAGCTGTTGGCTACGAACATTCTTTCCCACCTTTTTTGGTTTGGCCGCTAGGCTTAGATAAAAGTCTTCTGGTCCTCTCGTCTATCTTGGCAACATTTACCTCTACAACTTTTAGAATTTGTCAGTTCCTAGCTCATGTATGTAACCCATCATGCCCTTTAGACCAGTCCCTGTAGATAATACACACAAACTTCTGCTCCATGAAGAATCAGTCTAACCTGGTAGTGTTCAGGCACCTCAGATGGGTAACGTGCTTCTCTACCAAACAGAAGGACAGACGGAGAGAAACGTGTTGTCAGTTGTTTTTTGTTACGAAGACCAAACATTACTGAATCTATTTGTCCCAGCTTTTGGGTTTCTCCTCCAACAGTTTGACAAATAATAAATAAATAAATGAAGAGGCAGGCTTTGCTGTTCAGGTTCAGGGTTCTAATTGAATACATTCATTTAGCAGACCCAAATAAACTAATGAAATAGCTTTAGTTACAGCTGGTGATTAGTCAGTTCCTAGCTCAGTGTCAAGTATTTGACACCCAGTATGTAACCCATCATGCTATTTAGACCAGTCTATGCCAATCATGTTTCCTTGAGGAGCAAAACATCTTGGGGTCCAACAGACGCCTTTTGACTTAAACAACCTTCAGCTGCATTTTGGACGTGGTCAGTGTCTATACATTCAATTAATTTAATAAATATTAACTTAATATATTATTTTTTAACCCACTCATACAAAAATCCTTTATTAAACCTATAGCGGTTACATAAAAGCTATATGTAGCACTGAAAAACATTTCATGTCAAGTAGGGTTTTATTGTCATTTTCAGCCAAATACACAGCACATAGTGAAACGACATAACATTCCTCCAGAACCCTGGTGCTACACACAAGACACAAGACAAGGCAACAAGTGCAGACAACAGACAGCACAACAGACAGCACAACAGACAGCACAACAGACAGCACAACAGACAGCACAACCATCTGTAACATCATAATACTGTATGTGTTGTGTAACAAAGCAGCCCAGATTGTCTGGATCAGTGTAACGGAGCAGCATTATCAGTAAAGTGCAGAGTGCAAGAAAAAATAAATAGATAATAATAATAATAATAATAATAATAGGTGTGGAGACATTAGCGGTTTAAAGTCTGATCTTCAGGGGAAGAAACTGTTCCCCATCCTGAAAGTGGAGGCCCGTATGCTGCAGAACCTTTTCCTGGATGGCAGGAGGGAGAAGAGAGTGTGGGACGGGTGGGAGGGATCATCCATAATGCTGGTTGCTTTGCAGATGCATTTAGTGCCCCTATGTGTTCAAATTCTTAAAAAGCAATTCTATTTCCTCCAGCCAGGGTCCAGATATTTTAACACATGAAAAAAGACTTCACTTACATAGAAACGTTTGAATGTAAGTTTTGTCCTTATAATTGCCACTTAATATACAATAATGGAGGAAAAATATTTTTCTGTTGTTGAAATTGGCTTACCAGTCATGGAGTAATTCTAAAACAGACTGCTTTCCTTTAACTATAGTTCACTCATTGTCCATCTTCTCCAGACATTCACCTGTTTTCTCTTCAAAGTGACTGATTGTCATTGTGTAGATGTAACCGGGTCATGTAGTTCTGTTATAATCACACACAATCTGTTTTAAATCCCAAACGGTTCCTGATCTACTCACTGTTAGAACCTCCAAGCTTGTAGTTGCACTTATTATTAATGACGTCTTCTTCTGTGGTTCGCCCCTATAAATCTGGGGTCTTTTCTTGGCCCCTCCTTCTTTCTACAGTTCCTGAGGGAGAGGTTGGTGTCTTTTTTTTTTTTTTAAATACAGGATTAGCATCTTTCATCCGTCCTGTCATTTCTTATTATTTTGTGTGGATTTCAGTTCATCATTACCAGTTGACAAACCCATTACAAACCCAGTTTACCCCCAGTGTAAAGAATTCGGCACCAAGAAAAACACGGGCTTGTGCAGTGCTGACTTTTTGGACAGCTTTCTCACAACCATCAAGAAGGTCAACACTTCCCCTCCATTCTTGTCCCTGTGAAAGGCCCCAAGCATGCTGGGTCGATTTCCCCTCCAGCTGTTGGTTATGAACTTTCTTGCCGGTGTAGATAAAAGTCTCCTTCTGGTCCTCTCCTGTATCTTGGCAACATTTACCTCTACAACTTTTAGAATTTGTTCCTGCTTTTCTATATCAAATGTTCTCTCTTCTTCCGAATATTTATCAAAAGACTCAACCAGTAGATGAAAGAAATATTTAAAAATAGTTTTTAGATTTGCTGTTAGTAATCAGAGGGTTGGAGTTTTTGACTGTCCCTTAGCAGCTGGAGTGGTGCAGTTCTTATTTGGAGGTGTTTGTGTTTGTTGCCATGCAGTGTTCTAATCAACAAAATCAGTTTTAAATCCCAAACGGTTCCTGTTCTACTGACTGTGAGAACCTCCAAGCCAAGTTTTTGACTGTCCCTTAGCTGTTCTACTGACTGTGAGAACCTCCAAGCCTGTAGTTGCACTCACTAATTAGAACCTCTCCTGCTCCTTGTCTTCTGTGGTTCGCCCTATAAATTCTGGATCTCTCCTGGGTACCTCACTCTTTCTACAACTCCCCTGAGGGAGAGGAGCTGGAGTGGGCGCCACACTTATTTGGAGGTGTTTGTTTGTTTTGTATGGTCGGTCAGAATAAAAAGGAGAGAAACTCCAAGGAGATTCCTGTCTCTCGTCCATGCACAAATCTACACGACGCAGAAGTCCACTGGTTACATAGGTGCTCTTCAAATGAAAGAAGAACCACCCATTTCTGCTTACTTTACATAGTTTACACTTTAATATTCTGTAAAGAAGTATTTCTTTTCGTACTGCTGAGCCTGTGTTAACTACCTGATGACCAAAATAATAACAGGATCCAGCCGTGTGGAAACATGTCTGGTTTAGATCAAACTGAACAAAAAATGAACGAAATCTTAGATGCTGTTATTCAGAGTCTGTTTCCAGCCTCACTTCATATCTTCTCTTTTTCTTCCTCTGTTCTCCACAGATAAACACTCTCTGTGTTACCTCTACACTCTCCAGTCTGACCAATCAGAGTTCAGAACAGTGACTCTGCTGGACGACACACAGATCGACTCCTACAACAGCAGAGATGGAGTCAGGACTCCTAAACAGGACTGGATGAAGGAGATACCAGAGAACTACTGGAAGAGAAGAACTGAGAAGCTGAAGTCTGAAGGGCAGTGGTTAAACAAGATCCTGGACTGGCTGTTTGGACTCAATGGACACAATAAATCAGGTGAGAAAATGTCAGGATTGTTTCTTCATGTGCCAAATTTTATTTATTGTTTTCTTTTGTTGTTAGTGAACTAAAATTGTTTTATCTTTTGAATATTAATATTTATTATTAACAAGAATTCCAGCAAAAGACTTTAATTTGGCAAAAAAAAATAAATCCTAAGTAAATCAGTTCGGAGTTACAGGAGGAGTCAGACTGAAATACTGAACACTAGCAGTTCAACTCTAAACTCTGAACAAAGACTCTTTCTGTATTTCTAGTGTCTGTAATTATTAAAATAATGTTCTCTTCTTCAGATGGTCATGTTCTTCAGTGGAGGCAGGGCTGTGAGGTGGAAGAGCTCCTGGACGGTTCAGTCTCTTTAAATGGTGTTAATGAATACGGCTACGATGGACAGGATTTAGGCTCTTATAACTGGACCTCTAAAGTGTGGACAGTCTCAGTAAAGGAGGCCAGTGAGATGGTGGACGAGTGGAATAAAGGACATGGTCCTCATGCTGTTCAGTTACGTGATGAGTGTGTGGAGTGGCTGAAGATTTATTTACAGCACACTAAAATCAACCCAAGTGAGTATTAGGATTCTTCTCAAAAACAGAGTCTCTTCTTTCTTTTAATAACTTTTTCTCCAGATTCCTCCATAACTCGGAGTGTAAGACTAACCCAGAGCAGGTTTGGTGTGAAACTCTTTAGATCTCTTTACTGTGGTGGTGAATGGAACCAGACGTCTCCAACACAAATCTATTCATTCAGATTCCTCACCAAGACCACCAGTGAAGCTCCAGGAGACTCTGATCTTTATTTGGGACGATGATGATCAAACAGTCTGAAATAAATCAGTTTCATTTTGAGGGTCAGTTTTGTCTTCAAGACTCTGCAGTTATTTGCTGCTGAGGAAGCCGAGGAGGAACTGTGAAGTTACTCTCAGGATCATTTCACACCAAACCCAGTCTGAACGACATGATCTGGTTGATGCTGAAGTTTTTATTGTTAATTGTTTATTTTATTCTCTCTTTCCAGGTAAAGGAGATGTTTACATGTTTGTGAAGAAATCAGTAACTGACTCGGACAAGCTGACCCTGACCTGCCTCGCCACAGGCTTCTACTCCAAAGATGTGGAGATGAGAGTGAGGAAGAACCACTTCACTGCCTGAACATCTACTGACATCCTCAGGAGTCCGACCCAATGATGATGGAACCTTCCAGCTGAGGAAGAGTGTGGAGATCCAGATGAACGATGATTCAGAATACGACTGTCACGTTCCTCACAGCTCACTCAGAGAACCAGTCATTATAAAATGGGGTAAATATGTCGTCTGTCTGTCTGTTGCCATTTATTTATGACTGTTCATCATTCCAGTTTACAGGGTTTGTTCTCGTGAAGAGACACGTTGTTTGATGAGTGCAGTCAAAAAAGAGGATGCAGGACCGTTCTTGGGCTTGTAAGCTAGTGTTGAAGATTTTAACCTGATATGAGCAGCCACAGGGAGGCAGTGCAGGTCCCGTAGTAGAGGTGGAGTTTAAGAGATCTTGGGACGGTTGAAGACGAGTCTCTCAGCAGCGTCTGAATCAACTGCAGTGCTCTTCAGAAAGATCCACGAAGTTAGAGATGAAGTCATTTATATCCAGGCAACGGTGACCTAGTGTTTAGGGACGAGGTCCCCGGATCGGAAGATTGTGGGTTGGATTCACTCACCAGTGAGTCGCCCTGAGTACCCTTGAGCAAGGTACTGTCCCTATCACTGCTCCCTGGGTGCTTTCAATCGCTGCCTCCTGTTGCACGCATGTGTGTGGGTGAAATGCAGAGGTTGAGTTTTGTTGTGTTGCACTGTGCTGTGTTTCAGAATGACAAGAATAGTCACTTTCACTTCACTTTTAGATCTTATTTCTGATTCTGATGCTGTTTTTAACTCAGACTCTGTGAGAAAGTGAACACAAAATCTCTAATTAGCCAAAATATATTTTCCAGTCATGTGTTTGGAGTAAAAGTGAAATTTACATGAAGGAACCATTTTGTCTGAAGATGGAAAATGCAGCCATTGCCGAAAATTGAGTTTTTGGATGACTGCAGGAGTCGTGGTGAGTCTGGTTTTGCTTGTTTTGGCTCTGGTCTACTTTGTGGTCTTCTTTGTTCGGATAAAGAAAAGGAATACCGGTGAGTATTAGACTATATTGATCCAGAATTTGTTTTAGAAACTGTAAACATAAAGTTTCATGTTTAACCAGGTACTCAAAGGAAAAGTCTCTCCAGTGTTTTCTAAATGAAGAGTGTTGCTGATGTTGAGATGAAGAGTGTCCACTGTTTTTCGTCTCTCTCTCATCTTTTTACTCCTCTGCCTGTGACTTTTATTTTGAGGTATATTCACCTTTGTGAAGGTATTATTTTTATTGATGTTGCAGATTCAGAATAGAAACGACAGGGTGGTGGTGTTCTAGTGGTAGGATACTTGCCTATGGCTCAAGGGGTCACAGGTTCAAATCCCACCTCCAGCACTACCACCACTGGGTTCCTGAGCAAGACCCTTAACCCTGAGTGTCTCCAGGAGGACTGTCCCTGTAATCAGGACATGGAAGTCGCTCTGGATAAGAGCTTCTGATAAATGCTGTAAATGTAATTGAATTGCAAATCTCAACATCTTTAACTCTGACACATCCAGCTCCACTTCCTGTCTGTTCATCAGAGCCACAGTTTCCAACCTGTATAGCATAGCTGGTGTCTCTACCATCTTGTAAAACTTTCCTTTCACTCTTGCTGATACTCTTCTGTCACAGAACACTCCTGTCACTCTTCACCCATTGCAACCTGCCTGCACTGTAAACATTTGATTGAAGATAAGATGTAGAGGACCCGAAGAAATGGAGACGGATGATCTGGTGAGGTGACCCTTAAACAGGAGCAGCTGAAAAAGGTTTATTCATGAAACATCAAGTCTCACAGGATCTGCAACATGCTGTGAATATAAATGAGCAGGTCTGTCTCAGCTGCTCCAGGACCTGCTCTGTTGGACAGTGCTCTTCTGGGATCATACCAGCTGTGTGGACAGAAACTGAACACCAGTGTCCACTGGGTGGACCTTAAAGTGGTTGAACCTTCTCAGAGGAAGAGCTGTCTGGATACTTTTGGACATCCATCCATCCATTTTCTACCGCTTGTCCCAAACGGGGTCGCGGGGGAGTGCTGGAGTCCAACCCAGCGCACACAGGCCGAAGGACGGGGGACGCACCCTGGACAGGTCGCCAGCCCATCGCAGACTTTTGGACATGTACTATCATTTTAGAGTGATTGGATAAGAAAGGAAAAATGCAGGCCGTGTAATTTGGAGCTTAACATGAGCAGCATGTCTCACAGTTTCTAATCTTCGAATCATGTACTTTCAGAGAAATTTGAATTTAAAAATTCTCACAACAAAAACGATCTTCTCTCCAGAGAAATCTGAACTTTCCTCTCTGTGTTTTCTTTTGCAGGAAATGCTGGTTTTCTGTCGACACTTCTGGAACAACTTCCAGGAATCCCTGGATCTTCTACCTCTTCATTGTGATTTACATTAACATTTACGGCATTTAGTGTATGCTCTTATCCAGAGTGACTTCCAGTTCTTAACTACAGGGACAGGATTGGAACCTGCAACGCTTTGTTCCATTGATCCGTACGAAAGTGTCTGACCACTAGACCACCAACACCCACATGTTGTGTTATGTTAATATGTATGTTTTATTTAATTTTGAGTATATAATAGTCTGGATAAACAGTGAAGTTGAAGTAAGGAAGGGAATCATGCATTAAACGTTTTGTCAAATCAGTAGAAATACACAAATAGACAGTCCCTCCTCAACTGGGTCTGGATTGGACGACACCAAATAAAAGAATTACTGTAGGTGTTCTGGTCAGGTGACCAATTAGAGATTGTGAGTCCAATCTCAGTGTTCCTGTTGCAGCATTACTGTTGTACATTAGTATTGCTTACAGAAAACGACAAGCAGCTCCTAAAATGAGTGTTTACAAAAGCACCAGAATTATTAACAGATGGATCAGGATTGTATTACTGCAGCGTTACCACAAGTATTTTGGGAAAATCATGTATTGTTGGGGCAGCGGTGGCCTAGTAGTTCGGGCGTTGGCCGCACGATCGGTTTAAACCCCTTCCCGATAGGTAGCCCTGAGGTACCCTTGAGCAAGGTGCCGTCCCCGTCTCGCTCCTCCCGGCGATGGGCTGGCGACCTGTCCAGGGTGTGTCCCCCCGTCCTTCACTCTGTGTGAGCTGGGATGGATTCCAGCACTCCCCTGCAACCCCACTTGGGACAAGCGGCAGAAAATGACTGACTGACATTTTCAAGTATTGTCATCAAAAGGCAGCTTTAGAGAATCCGAACTGAACGTCTGTATTTTTTTAATGTATTTTTTATAATCTGTGTCTTGTGGACATGTTGTCTCTTTGTTTCTTCTGGGAGCTCCAGTTTCCTCCCACCGTCCAAAGACCTGCACATCAGGCAGACTGGAGATGATGAATTGCTCTGAGTGTGTATGCATGTGTGGGAGTGTGGATGTGTATCTGCCCTGTTATGGGCTGGCGACCTGTCCAGGGTGTCTCCTTGTCTTTTGCCTTGTGAGAGCTGGGACAGACTCCAGCACTGCAACCCTAATTAGAAGAAGCAGCTCAGAAAATGAGTGAGCGAGTGTCTTTATTGTATCAGGAATTAATCTGTCTTTAGTTTTGTATCTGCTGATCTTATTCATTATAGCATGACATATTTGGTGGATTTCGCCGTCATCTTGGTTAAAAGGTCAAAGGAGTTTCGTTTTTTCTACAAAATTGCTGAAAGCTGGTTTTGTTTCCATCCTTTGTGGAGGAATTTTTGGGGGGGATTGTTTTACCGTTCATTTCATTTGAACCCATTTTAATGGGATTGTACTGAGGGAGAAAGTTACATTTCTAAGTTCTAGCAATGCCGCTCTGTTTGGGTGAAACATCTCAGCATCTCTTGTACATGGGTAGGTCCTGATATATGCTGAGTGCAACCGACAGAATCGAGGAGCGATAAGAAGCTTTTGGCACCTGCATCCGTCTCTGTATCAACATGTATGTTAAAGTCGCCCAACATCACGAATCTAGTAAACCTAACAACCAAGTCAGAGAGCAGATTGCCAAATTCATTAATAAAGGCAGCATATGGTCCTGGAGGTCTATACATTAATAGAATATGGAGCGCTAAATCAGACCTAATGCTTAGCAGCATCACTTCGAATGTGTGGAAGCTCTCAGTAGTTTTTGAATCAACCTTAAATGATTCATCAAAAATTGCAGCCAGGCCACCACCACGTCCTACTGAGCGTGATTCATGCAGGCAGGTACGAGAACCCATAGGGGGAGGCTTCCACTAAGGGGGTGGTGTCAGTGGGTCTAAGCCAAGTTTCAGTCAGTAGACAGATATCTGACTTTGTGTCGAGTACCATCTCATTAATAAGCACTGCCTTGTTTCCTAAGGAGCGAACATTCAGCAGTGAACATTTGTTTTTATGATTGGTACTGTGAGCAGGTTACCAGCGCAGGAGCCCCTAGGTTGGCATCTATACTGCTTCCTTATCGTACTAAGAATAGATATTCTCTGGTAATGATGGGAGAAGTCTGGTTCTAAGCTAGTGTGTGACATAAGGGATGCCGTGTTATAAGGATTTAAGATCACAGGACTGCGACCTGGGTGGTGCTCTAGAGAGTCACAGTTGCAATTTTGCTGCCATATTTTGGGAAAGCATATATGATCCTCTCCAGCTAGGATGAAGACCGTCCCTTTTATAAAGGCCAGGCCGTTCCCAAAAGAGGTCCCAATTATTTATGAAGGTGATGCTTTTAGATGCACACCAAGTCTCTAGCCAGCGGTTGAAAGCGAGCAGCCTACTGTAGGTTACATCTCCTCTAAAGAGAATTGGCAAGGGACCAGACACAATTAAGTTCTGACATTTAGTTTCAGCTTTTGAACACATAGAGATGAAGTTCCTCTTTAATACCTCGGATTGTTGGGACTTTATATCGTTAGTTCCAGCGTGAACAACCAAGGTAGGAACTTCATTGCTGGAATAAGAGTCCAATTGTGCCTCGATGTCAGAGACTCTGGCCCCGGGGAGGCATTTCACCGAAAGCGCTGGTTTAGGACGGCTAGGAACGCTAACATTCCTAACAATCGAGTCGCCAATTATGAGCACCTTCTCCGCTTCAGCAGGCGCGCTGCCGAGAGCAGAGTACCTGTTCGTCAGCCGAATTGAAGACTGGTGTGCAGGAGGTCCATTCTTTGAGCTCCTGGACCCCCGTTTGGCAGTCACCCAGCGCTCCCTTGAACATGCCGCTGGTGCTGGCTCCGAACCGGCTACGGCTGGGCCCGGAGGGTCTACAGCCGAGTCTAACTGGGCCCGGAGGGTCTACAGCCGAGTCTAACTGGGCCAGGAGGGTCTACAGCCGAGTCTAACGTTAAATGTGGAAGTTTTTTTTATCAAGAAAGCGTTGTGTCCGAGGCTGCGAAGTTTGCTGCTTGTTCAGTCCGGCAATCTGACTGGATCTGACTTACAATCACCCAGGAGAGTCAGGAGTGAAGCTGCTCTCTGCTTGATTACAGCTTTAGATAAGGTAAGATGAGATCAGTAACAGGATTACAGCTTTAGATAAGGTAAAATGAGATCAGTAACAGGATTACAGCTTTAGATAAGGTAAAATGTGATCAGTAACAGGATTACAGCTTTAGATAAGGTAAATGAGACTAGTAACAGGATTGCTGCTTAGGATAAAGTAAGATGAGATCAGTAACAGGATTACAGCTTTAGATAAGATAAGAGACAGATCATAATTGGTGATTACAGCTTAGATAAGGTAAGATGAGAGATCAGTAACAGGATTACAGCTTTAGATAAGGTAAGATGAGATCAGTAACAGGATTACAGCTTTAGATAAGGTAAAATGAGATCAGTAACAGGATTACAGCTTTGTATAAGGTAAAAATGAGAGATCAGTAACAGGATTACAGCTTTAGATAAGGTAAACTGAGACTGTGCACAGGATTACAGCTTTAGATAAGGTAAAATGAGATCAGTAACAGGATTACAGGCTTTAGATAAGGTAAGTATGAGATCAGTAACAGGGATTTAGCAGCTTTAGATAAGGTAAATGATGAGATCAGTAACAGGATTACAGCTTTAGATAAGGTAAGATGAGATCAGTAACAGGATTACAGCTTTAGATAAGGTAAGATGTGATCAGTAACAGGATTACAGCTTTAGATAAGGTAAGATGAGATCAGTAACTATAGTAAAAATGCCTTTACTTTAGTCCCTTTACTTTTGTCCATGTCCTACAGTGTCTCACACCATTAGTTCACAGGAAAGCAAGCAGCTGCACCTGCAAATCATTACATTTTGTCCGGTGTCTTATGTTTGTCTGACGAGCTCCCAGAAGACATCCAGCAGTAAAGAATTACATTTCTAATTGAAGAATATCTCTCATTGTCACGTGTGGGGTGTTTTTGGGGCACACTAGAGGGCGCTCTGCTCTGACTGAGCACACCGGAGCCTAAGCAGGCACAGGTGTGCATCATTGGGGCTGACTATTTAAGCCCCGATGAGTCAGAGCAGAGCGCGGCTCATTGGTTAGGCTAAGCCTAAATGTAAGAGGTGGTTTAGGTTTAGGTTTAGGTTTTTGGATATCTTGGTTTAGGCTGCAGTTCTCCTGTTCTCAGGTTCTGCTTTGAACTGCAGCCCTTGTGTCTTCGTATTTGTGAACTGTGGACAATAAAACAGTGCTCCGAACTCCTGGCTCCACTCTGGCGTCCTTCCGGTACCCCGCCACCGTTACACTCATAGACAGCCAGTAGTAAACAGTTACATTTCTAATCAAGCAGCTGCACTCACAATTAGGAAACTGAGTAAGAAGAAACCTTGAAATGCTGGTGGTGGATAAGACTGGGAGCCATCAGTGAAAGGACCTTTGTCTATTGTTGGTGCAGTGGTAAAGGTGGGGGAACTGAGGTTTTAATCATGACAGCATTGAATATTATTGGTGGAAAACTATTAATGGGATGGATTTATGTAAATTTAAAGGTGACTGAAATGTATTTAAAGTCTGAAGTTGGGATGAGCATTTGGAGCTGCTCCCACTGGACCACGCCTGCTGAAACTCTTCATTTAAGTGAACTCTTCATTCCTCCGTCTTGATTCTCCTTGATCTCTCGGCGGCATTTGACACGGTGAACCACCAGCTCCTCCTGACCACTCTCTCCAACCTGGGGATTGCTGACTCTGCCTGGCAGTGGTTCTCCAACTGGCGTTCCCCAAGGATCTTTCCTCGGTCCCCTTCTATGTTCACTATATACCGGCTCTCTGGGGAAGGTCATACTCTCTCATGGCTTCTCCTACCATTCTTATGCAGACGACACCCAACTTATCCTCTCCTTTCCCTCCCACGATCAACAGGTCTCTACCTGAATCTCTAACTGCCTGGCTGACATCTCCGCATGGATGACAGCTCACCACCTCAAGCTCAACCCTAACAAGACTGAGCTTCTCTACCTCGAAGGCCATCAAACTCCGCGTCATGACCTTCACATCTCCTTTGGCGGTTCGCTTCTCATCCCATCTTGATCGGCTAGGAACCTCAGTGTCACTTTCGACAACGAGCTCTCCTTCTCCTCCCATGTTCTTAATCTCTCTAGGTCCTGCCCACACCTTCTTTTCAACATTAGAAGAATCCGTCCTTTCCTCACCACCCAGGCAACCCAACTGCTGGTCCAGTCCCTGGTCATCTCGAAACTGGACTACTGCAACTCTCTTCTGGCAGGTCTTCCACTGAAGGCAACAAGACCACTACAATTGATTCAAAACGCTGCCGCTAGACTCGTCTTCAACCATCCCAAGTTCTCTTCATCCACTCCTCTGCTGCGGGACCTGCACTGGCTCCCAGTGGCTGCTCGTATCAGGTTTAAATCTCTAACTCTTGCTTACAAGGCTACTAACAGCCTTGCACCATCTTACCTGTCGACTCTAATTAAACATCGTGTCTCTTCTCGTCCCCTCAGACCATCAAGCACTGCTCGGCTTGAACCTCCACCGTTGAAAAACAGAGGAAGACACGCATCAAGACTCTTCTCAGTTCTGGCCCCTCAGTGGTGGAACGAACTCCCCCTGATGGTCAGAACTGCGGAGTCCCTCGCTGTCTTCAAACGTAGATTAAAGACCCACCTGTTCACAGAATTTCTGAGGGACTAACCCTCCCAAACCATCCACTCTCCTACCCCTGCTCCTTCTTTCCTTAAACCTCTACTCTCTTTCCTACTCTCCCACCCCTGCTCCTCCTCTCAAAAAAAAAAAAGAAAAATGTATGGTGTATACTTGTTACAAGGGGGTCTTAGTCTGATACTTAGGTGGTACTAGCTAATCAGCAGTTACTGATCTGAGCTGGTTACCAAGATGATGATCTATTGTGGAAATAAAGCACTGCTCTAAGTCGCTCTGGATAAGAGCGTCTGCTAAATGCCGTAAATGTAAATGTAAGTGGTTTTTCTGGATCTCTTTGACTTTGGTTTCTGAATTAGAACAGAAACTTTTTCAGGGTTTCTGTTCTACTTCAATTTTAAATTTATAGTATTTCGCATCTTTTCCAGAGTGACTCCCATTTCTTAACTACTGACAGTTTCTCTGGAGGGTTTACGGTTGTTCTTCAGGAACCCAGTGGTAGGTGGGACTGAAGGTGGGATTCGAATCCATGACCTCTAAGTCATGGCTCAAAGGCATGTTTCCTACCACTAGGAGAGAGAGAGAGAGAGAGAGAGAGAGAGAGAGAGAGAGAG
>CM029372.1:28361904-28389985 GCA_017165825.1 Hepsetus odoe | reverse complement strand
TTCAACCCTTGGCTTTTTACCCATTTGTTACATTTCAACCTGTAATTGAAATGTTTCTTAATCTTATTTTATGTGATGGATCTGCACAAAATAGTCCAAGTTGGTGAAGTGAAATGAGAAAAATATATATATAAAAAATAATAACAAAAAAATGAGAACTGTCATATGCATATGTATTCAGTTCCTTTCCCATGAAGCCCCTAAAAATTCCTGGTGCAAATAATTACCTTCAAAAGTCTAATGATTATTGAAATGAAGTCCACCTGTGTGCAATGGAAGAGTCACATGATCTGTCACCCCACATCACATGGGGTGGCGGTGGTCTAGTGGTCGGGTACTTGCCTATAAACTAATGGTTCAAGAAATCCCAGGTTCAGATCCCACCACTGGGTCCCTGAGCAAGACCCTTAAACCTGAGTTGCTCCAGGGGGACTGTCCCTGTAATTAAGACATGTAAGTCGCTTTGGATAAGAGTGTCTGCTAAATGCCGTAAATGTAAATGTAAATCTGTCAGTATAAACACACCTTTTCTAAAAGGCCCCCAGAGGCTACAACACCCCAAAGCATAAGGGAACATACCATTATGACCAAGGAGCTCCAAACAAGTCAGGGACCAAGTTGTTGAGAAGTACAAGTCAGGGTTGAGTTATAAAAAAATATTCAAATCTTTGATGATCCCACGGAGCACCATCAAATCAATCACCTTCAAATGGAAAGAACAACAAATCTGCAAAGAGAGGGCCACCCAGCAAAACTCACAGAGCGGGCACGGTGGGCATTTATCAGAGAGGCAGCACAGAGACCGAAGGGAACCCTGAAGGAGCTGCAGAGTTCCACAGCAGAGACTGGAGTATCTGTCTACAGTACCACAATCAGCCCTGCACTCCACAGAGCTGGGCTTTATGGAAGAGTGGCCATTACTTTACATTAAAAATAAGAAGGCACGTTTAGAGTTTGCCAAAAGGCCTGTGGGTGACTCCCCATGTATGGAGGAAGGTGCTCTGGTCAGATTGATTTTCAGCAATCAAGGAAAATGTGGTCTGACAAAAACCCTACACATCCCCTCACCCCAAGAACACCATCACAGTGAAACATGGTGGTGACAACATCATACTGTGGAGGTGTTTTTCAGCAGCAGGGATTGGGAAACTGGTCTGGGTCGAGGGTTAATGGATGGTGCTAAATAGAGGGATATTCTTGAGCAAAACGTGTCAGCCCGCTTGTGATGTGAGACTGGGACGGAGGTTCACCTTCCAGCAGGACAATGACCCGAAGCATTCTGCTAAAGCAGCACTCCAGTGGTTTAAGGGGAAACATGTAAATGTGTTGGAGTGGCCTAGTCAAAGTCCAGACCTCAATCCAACTGAGACTCTGTGGTCAGATTTGAAGATTGCTGTTGACAAGTGAAAACCATCCAAAATGAAGGAGCTGGATTAGTTTTGCCTTGAGGAACGAGCAAAAATCCCAGTGGCAAGATTTGGTATGCTCATAGAGACTTGTCCAAAGAGACTTGCAGCTGTAATCGCCACAAAAGGTGGCTCTACAAAGTACTGACTTTCGGGGGGTAATTGGGGGTAGCTGAGGTTTTCTGGGGTTTTTTTTGTCCTATTTGTTGTTTGCTTCACAATAGAAAAAAAAAAAAACATCTTCAAAGTTGTAGGCATCTTCTGTACATGAAATGGTGCAAACCTACAACCAATCCATTTTAATTCCAGGTTGTGATGCAACAAAACATGAAAAATGCCAAGGGGGTGAATAGTTTTGCAAGGCACTGTATTAATGACTGTTCATCATTCCAGTTTGCAGGGTTTGTTCTCATGAAGAGACACGTTGTTTGATGAGTGCAGTCAAAGAGGATTGAATACATTTTTTACTCCTTCAAATTTATTAAGAGGCTCTTTTGGAAGCTTTGGTGGTATTTTTACGGGGTGATGAAGTGACCTGAGTGGAGTAATTTCATACTGATGCATGTTAAAATATGAGGCTATAATTTACATTAAAAAAAATACATAATTCATTTGTCCATACAGTTCAGATAAAGATCTCTTTAAAAACATGTAAATTTCACATTTTTAACATGATTAAAACATTTTGTCTGCAGATGGAAATTGCAGCCATTGCGGAAAACAGGCTGCAGGAGTGACTGTAGGAGTTGTGGTGGTTCTGGTATTGATGGTTTTGGTTCTGGTCTTCTTTGTGGTCATCTCTTTCCGGATAAAGAAAATGATTACTGGTGAGTATTAAACTATATTGATATGGAACTAGTTTTAGAAACTAAACAAAGTTTTGATAACGTTTAACTTCACACACACGTGCAGCAGGCGTAGCTATTGAAAATGTCTGGGGAGCAGTGATGGGGACGGTACTTTGCTCAAGCAAGGGTACCTCAGGGCATCCTGCTGGTCGATTCAAACCTATGAATTTTTGATCTTGGGGGCTTGTCCCTAAACACTAGGCCACCGCCACCCCAGGAAGCAGTTGAGTCGTGGCTGTAGTGCTTCCCTTTTAGCCTGTTAGCTCTCAGGACAGAGTGGACAGAGTGCTGCTCTCCTGTGGGCTGAACCTGCACCTGAAAGGTGGGGCAGAGTCAAGGATCCACTGGGTGGACCGTAAAGTGGCTGGATCTTCTCAGAGGAAGAGCTGTCTGAATACTTTTGGACATGTAATATCATTTTAGAGTGATTGAAAGGAAAAATGCAGGCCGTGTAATTTGGAGCCTAACATGAGCAGCATGTCTCTCAGTTTCTAATTTTCGAATCATGTACTTTGAGAAATTTAATTTAAAAGTACACACAACAAAAACGATCTTCTCTCCAGAGAAATCTGAACTTTCCTCTCTGTGTTTTCTTTTGCAGGAAATGCTGGTTTCTGATGGCACCATTATCTGCCGGTTTAATCTACCGACCAGGTTTACAGACGCCTGCAGAACTACAGAAAAAAAGAATATAAGAACAAAGAAAGATGGTTAATTAAAAATACATAAGTAAATAATGGGTAGATAACAACATTTATTATTAATAATAATAATAATAAGAAGAAGAAGAAGAAGAAGAAATGGGTAATATTAAATAGATAAGGTTGTGGAGTCTGATGGCTGCAGGTAGGAATGACCTGCGGTAGCTCCTTCTTACACTGCGGGTGTAACAGTCTGCTGCTGAACGAGCTGCTCAGTGCTCCTACAGTCTCACGCAGGGGTGGGAGGTGTTGACCATGATGGATGTTAGTTTGGATAATGTTATAATTTGTTATATTGTATTAATGTATGTTTTGTTAAATTATGTGTATATTTAATAGCCCAGATAAATTGGGGATGTGATGGGGCAGCGGTGGCCTAGTGGTTAGGGACTTGGCCCGGCATCGGAAGATTGTGGGTTCGATTCCCACCCCAGTGGGTTGCCCTGAGGTACCCTTGAGCAAGGTACCATCCCCATCCCCATCACTGCTCCCCGGGCGCTTTCAAGAGCTGCCCACTGCTGCACATGTGTGTATGGGTTAAATGCAGCGGTCTGGGGCAGCGGTGGCCTAGTGGTTAGGGCGTTAGCCACATGATCGGAGGCTCGGTGGTTCGAACCCCTTCCCAGTAGGTTGCCCTGAGGTACCCTTGAGCAAGGTGCCGTCCCCATCACTGCTCCCCGGGCGCTTTCAATAGCAGCCCACTGCTGCACATGTGTGTATGGGTGAAATGCAGAGAACAAATTTCCCATTCGTGGGATTATAAGTAAAGGATTATTATTATTATGTAAGGAAGTGTATCAGACACAAAACATTTTGCCAAATCAGTAAAAATAGAAAAATAGTCCATCCTCGACTGGGTCTGGATTGGACGACACCAAATAAAAGAATAACTATAAGTGTTCTTTACAAAAACACCAGAATTATTAACAGATGGATCAGGATTGTATTACTGTAGCGTTACCACAAGTATTGTTATCAAAAGGCAGCTTAAGAGAATCTGAACATCTGTATTTTTATGTATTTTTTTTTTTATAATTTGTGTGGTGTGGACATGTTGTCCCTGTGTCTCTGTGTTTCTTCTGGGACCTCCAGTTTCCTCCCACCATCCAAAGACCTGCACGTCAGGCAGACTGGAGATGATAAATTCCCCTGAGAGAGTTTGTGTGTTTTGTATGTGAGCGTGAATGTGTATCTGCCCTGTGATGGACTGGTGACCTGTCCAGGGTGTCTCCTTGTGAGAGCTGGGACAGACTTCAACACTGCAATTCTAATTAGGACAAGCAGCTCAGAAAACGAGTGCGCGACTGTCTTTATTGTATCAGCAATTAATCCATCTTGCCCCCGCATCGGAAGATTGTGGGTTCGATTCCCTCACCAGTAGTTTGCCCTGAGGTACCCTTGAGCAAGGTACCGTCCCGGTCACTGCTCTCAATAGCTGCTGCACGGTGTTTGCATGTGTTAAATGCAGAGGTCTAATTTCGTTGGGGCAACTTTCGTTAGGGCAACTCCCTAAGAACTAGGCCACTGCTGCCCCTACTGTAAAACAGTAGAACTGTTAAAAAGGTCAAAGGAATTTCTTCTTGTTTTTTCTACAAAATTGTTTAAAGCTGGTTTCGTTTCCTGCTTTTTGGTGGAGGAATTTTTGTGGGATTGTTTTACCATTTATTTTATTTGAACCCATTTGAATGGAATTGTATTAAGTGAGAATGTTACTATGCTTTAAGTTTTGTCTGAGTGTGTGTGTGTTTGTGTATCTGCCCTGTGATGGACTGGTGACCTGTCCAGGGTGTCTCCTTGCCTTTTGTCCTGTGAGAGCTGGGACAGACTTCTAATTAGGACAAGTGGCTCAGAAAATGAGTGAACGAGTGTCTTTATTGTATCTGGAATTAACCTGTCTTTAGTTTTGTATCTGCTGATCTTATTCATTGTCGTGTGACTCCATGTTTGGTGGATTTCACTGTGATCTTGTTGAAAAGGTCAAAGGAGTTTCTTCGTTTTTTCTACAATCTTGCTGAAAGCTGCATCCAGCATTTTTACCTGCTTTGTGGGGGATTTTTTGGGGGGATTTGTTTTACCATTTATTTCATTTTAATGCATTTTAATGGAATTAATGGAAGTGAGAAATCTGGGCAATGCCGCTCTGTTTGGGTGAAACATCTCAGCATCTTGTAAGTGTGAATTCTGTGCCTTTACAGCTGATGTTTATACATTTCACCTCTGTGGGGTGTTTGGAGAATAAAGATCACTCAATGTTCTGAACTGCTGTAAATCCTCATCATTGAACAGAAATGTGTGAAGAAGGTCGAATTTCCACTACAAGTGACACACAGAGGAGTGAGGACGACTGATCGGATTTACTTTGTTTACTTTACCATTTGTTGCTTCTGCTGGTGTGTAGTGATGTAGAACTCTAAAGGGTGTTAATGTACCGTACGTCTAGAACTCTTGTGAGTTTCAAAAGATGAACAGATCTTGGGGGAGGGGGGGGTTGTTCATGTTTGTTCAATCTCTGTTTAACTGTGAATCAGGAATGAGGCCGTGAATCCTTTTCCAGTGAATAACTTTTCCTGAACTTCCTGGATTGTGAGTCACTGGTGTTATAAAGTTCCAGTTTGTATCTCAGTTCAAAAACACCTCAGGCATGAAAGAGCAGCTCCTTTTTCAGGGTTTCTGTTCTGCTTCAATTTAAGATGTATAGTATTTCGCATCTTATCCAGAGTGACTCCCATTTCTTATTTACTGACACAGTTTCTCCGGAGGGTTTACGGCTCTTGTTCAGGAACCCAGTGGTAGGTGGGACTGAATGTGGGATTTGAACCCATGACCTCTTGACCCAAAGACATGTTTCCTACCACTAGAAGCAGCAAGTCTTTCTGCAGAGAAAAAAAAACGAGTAAAGCTAAAGCTGTTCTCATGAGTTTGGAGAAGTGATCCTTTAACAGCATTTAAAAGATTTCTGATAAATGAGATTCTTTCTGACTTCCAGATTTCCATCACTAACATCAACAAGTGCACACAAATCACTTCATGGCAAAACAAAAATAATTTATTTTGGTTTGTCATTGGACAGTTTACACAATTTTCTTAACTGAATTAAAGGTACGGTGATGGAAGTGTGTGGGAAAGACTGTTATTTAGGGAGCACACAGCAAACGAGAGATCTGCTCATAACAGACCCCCTGCAAACAAGCACCTTTCAGTCTGCAGTGAAAACGGCACACAAAACCCAAACTCCAGCGTTAAGGGCCAAGGCCTCAGGATCGGAGGCTTATGGGTTCGAATCCTGGACCGCTATGTAGGTTTCTTTGATCAAGGTTACATTTCTGCAGCAACCATTTCGTTATCCACCTTAACTGTGCCCCCTTGCACAATGGAACCTCCATAAAGACCTGATTTGAAGGTTTTGTGGAAGAACTTTAGCAACCTAGAGCCCTGTTGGTAACCCAAGTCTTCTTAATCATTGAAGTTTTAACTTGAGGTTCTTTTTCTGGCTGATGAAATTCAAAGTGTTCATTTGTTTGAAAAGCAAAAAGAAATTCTTTGCAAATGTTCAGTGTTTTCAAAAAAATTTCTTGAAGCTGCATATTTACCTTTTCTAGTGAAAGTTTGTGGCTTTTTAGTTTGTTTGTTTTACCATTTGTCATTTTA
This sequence comes from Hepsetus odoe, assembly GCA_017165825.1. Taxonomy (NCBI): domain Eukaryota; kingdom Metazoa; phylum Chordata; class Actinopteri; order Characiformes; family Hepsetidae; genus Hepsetus; species Hepsetus odoe. The sequence continues at coordinate 28,383,382 of CM029372.1, read as the reverse complement.
TTTTAACACTGATGCCACTTTTTTTTTTTACCATATTTGCACATTTTAGCCAAAGGTTTTAAGTTTTAAAGTTTTAAGCAATGTTAATGTTATGTTTGTGTGAATCATCTCAGCGGGGAACCTTTAATAAGTAAGCGAGGGACAATCCAAGACAACAAGGTTTAGCTACTAAATGATCACTGAAATAGCTCCATCTGAGTGGGGAATTTTTAAAATCATACATTGGTTGATTTACAGGTAGATTTACTTTATATACATTTCCATTCTTTTTAATTCCAGCTCCACATAATGACTGAGTGCTCTAAAGCTGAAAGAGTTGGAAACAAATGATTGATGTTCATTTTCTGAACTTGCTCTGAGTGTGTAAGAGGTGAAATGTTTTGTTTTTTTTTACACTGATGAAAAAAGTTTCCAAATACAGTATGTGGTAAGACAACCATCCCTGCGATGGGCTGGCGACCTGTCCAGGGTGCGTCCCCCGTCCTCGCCCTGTGTGCGCTGGGTTGGACTCCAGCACTCCCCTGCGACCCCGTTTGGGACAAGCGGCAGAAAATGGATGGATGGATGTAAGACAACCATTGCATTCAGTTAATACTACTTTACATAAAACAGATTTCCAGATTAAATCTTTGGGGCAGAATGTGATCAGAACACTTTGTTCACTCTTTCAGAGTCAGAATGACAAAAGTTTATTGATCGCAAAGGAAATTGGTTATGTTGCTACTGCACAGATAGACAGAGGCACAAGTAGACATGAGAAATATAAAAAAATATTCAAGGAAGATAAAATTAATATGATAACTACTGTACTGAATATTCATGAAAAGTACTTTGGACTATATAAACTCATTTACACACTATATGCTGTAATATTATATTAATATGTGCACCCTGCTAAACCCAGGGATACACAAGCCACTGTATTTCTTTATGTCAGTCCCAGTACCGGATAAGTGTTAGGACGGGCATCCGTGGTAAAACTTTTGCCCAGTATATATACACACACACTGACAGTTTGTTTTTCATGATTTCTTGTTTGCTGTCCAATAACTATTTAAAGATTTCAAACACTTTTATTCTGCGATGGGCTGGCGACCTGTCCAGGGTGCGTCCCCCGTCCTCGCCCAGTGTGAGCTGGGTTGGACACCAGCACTCCCCCGCGACCCCGTTTGGGACAAGCGGCAGAAAATGGATGGAGGATGGATGGAAACACTTTTATCTATTTCCTCTTAAACAAAAAGCCTGATTCGTGGTCCAAAGGCTCAGAATTGATCTGAATCAGACTCAACTGCTCTAATCTATTTTAATTTTTAGAATTAAACTTAATGATCCCACACAGACAATGATCATTGAATTCTTTCAGGTAATTGGTGTCTCTACTTTATCTTTGAACAAAGAAAATGCTTTTATCTGTATTCTTTGACTTTCCTTTTGGTGAATGTACTTGTCTTTTAGAACTAATTTTACCTTCAATCCAAATTTGTTAAGTAAATTTTGAAGGAATGTGTTCTGAATTATGTGTTCTGGTCTAGTGGTAGGATACTCACCTATGGACCAAAAGGTTGTAGGTTCAAATCCCACCTTCAGAATTGCCACCACTGAGTTCCTGAGCAAAACCCCAAGCTGCTCCGAAAGCAACTGGAAGTCACTCTGGAAAAGAGTGTCTGAGAAATGCTGTGGAAGCCCCATGAAAGACTTCTTGCCAAATACCCCCATCTTGTGTCCTGATTATGTTACTGTAAGTATCAGAAAGTTTAAACTTCATATTATGTCTATTTAAAAGAATGCTGGTCAGTAGGTACTGTATGGTGGTTTGGTAAAGAAGTTCATGAATCCTGACATGAGTTAATAATTGAAGATGACACTCAGTGTCTGTTCAGGTTAATGAAGGACAGCATGGAACTGCAGTGGTTTTACACACCTGAACATTAATCAGTGTCCAGTTTATTATTTACATCAACACTCTTTAGTGATTTATCAGAACACTGGACATTTGGTATTTTGCAAATGTTTCTCACTAATATTTATAATTTAAGCAGAGGGTGTGTGTTTCCATTGCCCGTTTAAAACTAACTACTTACGATGCAGTTTGAGAAGGACAGCTGAAGATTTCTCATCCCTGTAATTTCCTTCTGTCTCTCCTTCCACAGTGAAGCTCAGGACATCCAGGTAACAGTCCTCCTCACATCACCTGATATCAATAAGGGACCACATGCTGTCCCACAGTATAACTGTCTCCCCATTACTCTAGAAAATAAACAGGACACCTTCATGAGCGAGGCAGCAGTTGCCTAGTGGTTCAGGCGTTGGCTGCATGATTGGAGGATCGGGGGTTCGAACTCTTTCCAATAGGTTGCCCTGAGCAAGGTTCTGTCCCCGTCCCGCTCCTCCCTCCGATGAGCTGGTGACCTGTCCAGGGTGTGTCCCCTGTCCTTCGCCCTGTGTGAGTTGAGATGGACTCCAGCACTCCCCTGCGACCCCACCTGGGACAAATGGCAGAAAATGACTGACTGACCTTCATGAAGCTCTAGAGAAGAAAATCACTAAACACTGTTTACATGTTAGTAATTTAACGGTTTTCTGAGGTAACTTTATCCGTTAGCTTTCTGAGGTAATATTATCCCATAACTGAGGTAACTTCAGCTTGACCTATTGGTTTAGTATTAGTTGTAGTTTTACTTGTGAGCGTAACGTAGCTAAAAATAAAGAAATGGGAGAAATAATTGTAAAATTGTAACTGACTGTATAGCTGCACTTTCTTTTTTTTAAATAAAATATTAAAATAAGCACAAAGAGGCATTTTTTCAAAAACAGCTCAACATCCACTTTATGTTAACTAAACCAAAAAGCCAACACTCAATATCTGCAAACCTTTTACTGTGAAATAAAGTTACTAATATATACTGTTTTTAATCATAATTAATAACATATTATAAAATACTCCTCTGCTCCTGAGTTTTCTTTTTTCCATTTTTATGTCATCAGGAACTTTCAAAGTGATATTTCCATTAAACTGTGTTACTCTGTGTTACTGTGTTATTATTGTGTCATTTGTTTCATCAGTGTTTGGGCTTGTGACATCACTGTGACATCACTGTGACATCACTGTGACAGCTCTGATATCGTTTTTGTTCATTCAATTCAGTTCCAATTCAGTTCGATCACTAGTTTATATTAAACTCTGTTCAGTTCTAAATGACTGTATTATTATAGACTCTGAATCTGGAGCGTTTCACTAGTTTATATTAAACTCTGTTCAGTTTTCACTGTTTATGTAAATCCTTCTCTCAAGGAAAAATCATTCGGAGGACAACAATTACATTAAAAAACGTTATAATCTTTTTTCCCACGAACTCTAAACGCCTCTTCTGAACTGCGAATCGACTCCCAGAGTTCCTTTAAGGATTCTGTTCAAAGACCGATTCATTTCCGACCGGCTCGTTAGTGGAAGAGGTTCTCGGGAGTCCGTTCATTAATTGTCCTCCACTCGTCTTTAATTTCTCCTCTCAGAGATGAATGAAGGTTATGATGGAGAGTAAAATCACAGCAGTGGTTCTGCTGCTGGTTTTTGGTTTTACACTCACGGTTTCCGGCGGTAGGTTCGATTTTTGAGTTACTTCCCTTTTTAAAGGGCGGGAAACTAAAACGTCGCTTCACAAACCTGTTCACCACAGTGTTTCCCATTTGTTTCATTCAATCCCTCTGACTTCGGTGAAGTTCCAGTTTTCACTCTGTTCACTAAAACCAATAAATTTAACCCTCGTTCAGTTCAGTTGGTCTTTATTAAGCTCCATGCTGGTTAGTTTAACTCGTACAGTCTGTAGAGTTTAGATGAAGGTTTGGGTTCAGTTCAGCTGTATTAATGGATCATGTGTTCAAGTGGGGATATTCAGTCTATCCCAGATACAACCTTCAGATCCAGGTTTATTTGAGGGAATCAGCATCGACTGCATTGATCTGCATTAAGTCCTAGTCTGCAGGTTGAGGTTTCCCATGATTCCCCAGAAATATAATGAAAGGTTGAAGTAGGGTAACATTATTCTGTTTTCTGAGGTAACATGATCACGTTACTGGGGTAACTTTAGCACAGTAGCTTTCTGAGGTAACATTAGCTCTCTAGTCCCTAGGTTAGGTAGGTTGCCCTGAGTAACCCTTGAGCTAGTGTGACTCAGGGCAACCTACTGTTTTAAAGGTTTGAGAACAAACATGGTTCGGTTCAGTTCAATTTTGTGTGGATGGAACGAAAGTGAGTAAAGGAGTTTGCAGACATTAAGCTGATCTTTGTAAGAAGATCAGACCCTGCTTGGTTACTGATTAGCTTTCATCCTCCTCTTCTTCCTTCGGCTGATGCCTCTGAGTGGTCACCACATCGGATCATCAGTTTCAGGTTTTTTTTTGGTCCTCTGCATTTTTCTCCTTTAATCCAACCCACTACATGTCCTCTCTCACCATGTCCATAAACATGCTTTTTGATCTTCTTCTTTTCTTCTTTCCAGGCAGATGCATCCTCAGCATTCTTCTCTCAATTTAATCCTTGTCTCTCATTTGACATGTCCAAACCAACGAATCTTTGCTTCTTAACTTTGTCTCCAATTTATCTATTTACATCCCTCTCCATGTTCGTCACTCCCAGTAAAATGCCCTCTGTATCTTTAACTTTCCACCTCCAGCTCTACCTCCAGTCTTTTTGCCAGTGCCTTTGTTTCCAACCTGTATAGTAAACTGGTCTCGCTACAGTCCTGCAAACCTTCCCTTTCACTCTAGCTGCTACCACTCTTCTCCACCCTTTCCAGCCGGCCTGCACTCTTCCTCACCTCTCACTGCCCTGCTACTCTGATCTGATCTGACTGGCACTTGGAATTCCTTTCCTTGTCACTCCCTGCATCGTAACCTTCTACTGTCCTCAATTTCATTCACACGCAAGTATTCACTTTTTTCTCACTCACTTTCATTCCTCTCCTTTCTAGAGCATGTCTCCATCTCTCCAGGTTCTCCCTATACTGTTCGCTACTCTCACTGTAGATCACAGTATCATCAGCAAACATCATCGGCCACAGAGACTCCTGTCTAACCTCGTTCATCAACCTCACCATTACAATTGCAAACAAGAACAGGCTCAGCAGTGATCACTGATGTAATCCTCCCTCTGTTTAAAATGCATCAGTCACTACTCACCACTGTTCAGTTCTAAATGACTGTATTATTATAGACTCTAAATCTGGGAGCGCTTTCACTAGTTTATATTAAACTCTGTTCAGTTCTCTTAAATGACTGTATTATTATAGACTCTGAATCTGGAGTGTTTCACTAGTTTATATTAAGCTCTGTTCAGTTAAACTATGTTTATCAATAACACTGCTCCACCACACTGCTACACTATAATCTACCTGGGCTGCTTTGTTCCACAACACTGCGGCCCTCACGGATGAATGTACTGTCTGTCGCTGCCTGTTGTTGTCTGTCTTGTTTGGGTACCTTGCTGCCCCGCTTTTGCATTATGTTGTCTTTGTGTCTTGTGTCTTGTCTTTGTGTAGCACCAGGTCCTGAGGAATGCGGCTCGCTTTCACTCTGGTCCTGCATACGGCTGAAATGACCATAAAATCTACTGAATTTGACTTCTATAAATGACTGTATTATTATAGACCTGAATCTGAGTGTTTCACTAGTTTATATTAAACTCTGTTCAGTTCTAAATGACTGTATTATTATAGACTCTGAATCTGGAGTGTTTCACTAGTTTATATTAAACTCTGTTCAGTTTTCACTGTTTATGTAAATCCTTCTCTTAAGAAAATCATTCGGAGGACAACAATTACATCAAAAAATGTTTTAATCTTTTTTCCCACGAACTCTTAACGCCACTTCTGAACTGCGAATCGACTCCCCAGAGTTCCTTTAAGGATTCTGTTCAAAGACCGATCTACTTCCGAATCGCCTTGTTAGTGGAAGAGGTTCGGGAGTCCGTTTCCACACTGTCCTCCACGTGGTCTTTGTTTTCTCCTCCTCAGAGATGAATGAAGGTTATGATGGAGAGTAAAATCACAGCAGTGGTTCTGCTGCTGGTTTTTGGCTCTACACTCACGGTTTCCATAGGTCTGATTTTTGGAGTTACTTTCACTTTTAAAGGGCGGGAAACTAAAGTCATTTCACAAACCTGTTCACCACAGTGTTTCCCATTTTTCTCATTCAATCCCTCTGACTTTGGTGAAGTTCCAGTTTTTTAATTGTTCACTAAAACCAATAAATTTAACCCCCGTTCAGTTGGTCTTTATTAAGCTCCATGCTGGTAGTTTAATCCGTACAGTCTGTAGAGTTTAGATGAAGGTTTGGGTTCAGTTCAGCTGTATTAATGGATCATGTGTTCAAGTGGGGACATTCAGCTCCAGTCTCAGATACAACCTTCAGATCCAGGTTTATTTGAGGGAATCAGCATCGACTGCATTGATCTGCATTAAGTTCTAGTCTGCAGTGGTTGAGGCTCATGATTCCTCAGAAATATAATGAAAGGCTGGAAGTTAGGGCAACATTATTCTGTTTTCTGAGGTAACATGATCACGTTATCAGTAACTTTTAGCACAGTAGCTTTCTGAGGTAACATTAGCTCTCTAGTCCCTAGCTTAGAGTAGGTTGCCCTGAGTAACCCTTGAGCTAGTGTGACTCTGGGCAACCTACTGTTTTAAAGGTTTGAGAACAAACATGGTTCGGTTCAGTTCAATTTTGTGTGGGATGGAACGAAAGTGAGTAAAGTGAGCTTGTAGACATTAAGCTGATCTTTGTAAGAAGATAAGACCCTGCTTGGTTACTGATTAGCTTTCATCCTCCTCTTCGGATGATGCCTCTGAGTGGTCACCACACGAATCAGTTTCCAGGTTTTGTCCTCTGCATTCTCCTTTAATCCAACCCACTACATGTCCTCTCTCACCATGTCCATAAACATGCTTTTTGGTCTTCTTCTTTTCCTCTTTCCAGGCAGATGCATCCTCAGCATTCTTCTCTCAATTTAATCCTTGTCTCTCATTTGGACATGTCCAAACCAACGCTTTTCACTGTTTATGTAAATCCTTCTCTCAAGGAAAAATCATTCAGAGGACAACAATATGATGGAGAGTAAAATCACAGCAGTGGTTCTGCTGCTGGTTTTTGGTTTTACACTCACGGTTTCCGGCGGTAGGTTAGATTTTTGAGTTACTTTCACTTTTAAAGAGCAGGAAACTTTAAAGTAGTTTCACAAACCTGTTCACCACAGTGTTTCACATTTGTCTCATTCAATCCCTCTGACTTTGGTGAAGTTTCAGTTTTTTAATATTTCACTAAAACCAGTACATTTAACCCCCGTTCAGATCAGTTGGTCTTTATTAAGCTCCATGCTGGTTAGTTTAACCCGTACAGTCTGTAGAGTTTAGATGAAGGTTTGGGTTCAGTTCAGCTGTATTAATGGATCATGTGTTAAAGGACATTCAGCTCCAGTCTCAGATACAACCTTCAGATCCAGCTTTATTTGAGGGAATCAGCATCGACTGCATTGATCTTCATTAAATTCTTGTCTGGAGGTTGAGATTTCCCATGATTCCCCAGAAATATAATAAAAGGTTAAAAGGGGGTAATGTTATTCTGTCAATTTTCTGAGGTAACATGATCACGTTACTGGGGTAACTTTAGCATGGTAGCTTTCTGAGGTAACATTAGCACCCTAGTCCCTAGCTTAGCCTAGTAGGTTGCCCTGAGTAACCCTTGAGCTAGGGTAACTCCGGGCAACCTACTGTTTTAAAGGTTTGAGACCAAACATGGTTCGGTTCAGTTCAGTTTTGTGTGGGATCGAAAGAAAGTGAGTAAAGTGAGCTTGTAGACATCAAGCTGATCTTTGTAAGAAGATCAGACCCTGCTTAGTTTCTGATTAGCTTTCAACCTGTATAGAAAACTGGTCTCACTACAGTCCTGCAAACCTTTCCTATCACTCTAGCTGCTACCACTCTTCTCCACCCTTTCCAGCCGGCCTGCACTCTTCTTCACCTCTCTTCCTCACTGCCCGTTACTCTGATCTGTTGATGCCAAGTACATAAATTCCTTTTATTTTGTCACTCCCTGCATCGTAACCTTTCCACCGTCCTCACTTTCATTCACACTCAAGTATTAATTTTTTTGTCACTCACTTTCATTCCTCTCCTGTCTAGAGCATATCTCCATCTCTCCAGGTTCTCTTTATGCTGTTCCCTACTCTCACTTTAGATCACAATTTCATCAGAAAACATCATCGGCCACAGAGACTCCTGTCTAACCTCGTCCATCAACCTGACCATTACTATTGCAAACAAGAACAGGCTCAGCAGTGATCACTGATGTAATCCTCCCTCTGTTTAAAATGCATCAGTCACTACTCACCACTGTCACACTCCAATGCAACTCCTTCTGACCTTTTCTGTACTTCTCCATAAACACCCTCAGAGCAAACACTGTATCTGTTCAGCTCTTTCTCAGCAAAAAACCATACTGCTGTTCACTGATCACTTCTTTTCTCAACTTGCTTCTACTACTCAATCCAATAACTTTGTGTTGTGGCTGATCAACTTTTTCCATCCACAAATGGAAAATCTAATAAGCTCTGTTCGAAGAGACTGTAAATCCAGCCTCACTTCATATCTTCTCTTTTCCTTTCTCTGTTTTCCACAGATAAACACTCTCTGTGTTACCTGTACACTCTCCAGTCTGACCAATCAGAGTTCAGAGCAGTGACTCTGCTGAACGACACACAGATCGACTCCTACAACAGCAGAGATGGTGTCAGGACTCCTAAAGAGGCCTGGATGAAGGAGATTCCAGAGAACTACTGGGAAGAAGGAACTGAGAAGCTGAAGTCTGAAGGACAGAGGTTAAACAAGGTCTTTGACTCGTTACTGCTGGGGTTTGGACACAAGAGGGCAGGTGAGAAGATGCCTATTGTAGGCTGACTAAGAGGTAATTGGTATTTACCATTTACTTCTTTTGTGTGAATCCAGACAAGACAGACAGTTGCTGCTGTTTGTCTCAGATTTTTATTTTAATTATTTGTAACTTCACGGTAAAGTTAATAAAATCCACAGTTTGTGCTAAATTACTATTTTTTTTTAATGATTTCTCATCCAAACCCGTGATCTATTAAGTACATTAATTGTGATTCTTTCCCTATTTTCACTGTCAGTCACTGTAAACCAATCAAAGCAGTGGTTTCAGACTGAAAGAAAATTTTAATTTTTCATACAAATCCAAGCAAACTGAGCGAGGATGTTTCCACTAAACATGTTTTTTGTCTTGTTTTGGATATTTTGTGTTTCAAAGGAGTTTGATGTGTATATATTTTTAGTTAAGTTAATTTTCTTTACTGATAATTAGCAGTAAAACTCTTAGTTGTGAGCAAAGACATTTTATATATTTCTAGTGTCTGTAATTGAGATTTAATAGGTTCTCTCCTCTTTTTCAGATGGTCATGTTCTTCAGTGGAGGCAGGGCTGTGAGGTGGAAGAGCTCCTGAACGGTTCAGTCCCTTTAAATGGCATTAATGAATATGGCTACGATGGACAGGATTTAATCTCTTATAACTGGACCTCTAAAGTGTGGACAGTCTCAGTAAAGGAGGCCAGTGAGATGGTGGACGAGTGGAATAAAGGACGAGGTCCTCATGCTGTTGAGTTACGTGATGATTGTGTGGAGTGGCTGAAGATTTATTTACAGCACACCAAAATCAACCCAAGTGAGTATTTGGATACTTGTCATTATTTTTGTTATAAAAATGTTTTTTTTGCTTTTGTTTTTTAGAATGTTTATTTAAATGAACTGTCTTTCCAACATTCCCAGTAATTCAGTGCTTGTAAACACTCATTCTTCCAGACTTGGCTTTGTGGTTCAGATTTCTTTAGTGGTGGTGAATGGAACTAGACATGTATGTTTTATTTCTTCTTCAAACCCACCAGTGAAGCTCTACAGTTTTCTCAATGTTGAAAGGGGCAACGGTGGTCTAGTGGTTAGGGAGTTGACCACAGGATCGGAAAGTTGTGGGTTCAAATCTTAGACCAGTAGGTTGCCCTTACCGTCACCATTACTGATCTAGCTAGTCACTTTCAAAAGGGATGGTGATGACTGAAAAATAACTAATTATAAAAAATATAAACATTCTCATAATAAACAAATATACCTAATGTTATAAAAGTATATAGTAAAAAAAAAAAAAAAGTATGAAAAATGTCATAAAGGTATGTTAACCAGAGCTTTAAAAGTCTTGATATTAAACTTGGACACTTCCATTTCTGTGTTGGAACATTGGTTCAATGTAGGGGCAGCAGTGGCCTAGTGGTTCGGGCATTAGCCGCATGATCGGAGGATCGGGGTTCAAACCCCTTCCCAACAGGTTGCCCTGAGGTACCCTTGAGCAAGGTACCGTCCCCATCACTGCTCCCCGGGCGCTTTCAATAGCTGCCCACTGCTGCACGGGTTTGAGTGTGCGTGGGTTAAATGCAGAGGTCCAATTTCGTTGTGGTTCATGTGTGCTGTGCCGTGACCTCGCAATGACAAGGGTTGTCACTTTCACTTTTTTTTTTCACTTTCAATCCCTGAACGAAGGTCATATTTTTATTCAGATCTTCATTCCGTCTGAATGTTAATTTTACTCTGTTTCTCTCTCCAGGTAAAGGAGATGTTTACGTGTTTGTGAAGAAATCAGTAAATGATTCAGACAAGCTGACCCTGACCTGCCTCGCCACAGGCTTCTACCCCAAAGATGTGGAGATGAGTGTGAGGAAGGTCACCACTACACTACCTGAACATCTACTGACATCCTCAGGAGTCCGACCCAATGATGATGGAACCTTCCAGCTGAGGAAGAGTGTGGAGATCCAGATGAACGATTATTCAAAATACGACTGTCACGTTCCTCACAGCTCACTCAGAGAACCAGTCATTATAAAATGGGGTAAATATGTCTGTCTGTTGGCATTTATTAATGACTGTTCATCATTCCAGTTTGCAGGGTTTGTTCTCGTGAAGAGACACGTTGTTTGATAAGTGCAGTCAAAAAAGAGGATGCAGGACTGTTCTTGGGCTTGTAAGCAAGAGTTAAAGATTTAAACCTGAAATGAGCAGCTACAGGGAGGCAGTGCAGGTCCTGCAGTAGAGGTGGAGTTTAAGAGATCTTGGGACGGTTGAAGACGAGTCTCTCAGCAGCATCTGAATCAACTGCAGTGCTCTTCAGACAGATCCACGAAATTAGAGATGAAGTTATTTATATCTAGGCAGCGGTGACCTAGTGTTTAGGGACGAGACCCCTTGATCGGAAGATTATGGGTTGGATTCCCTCACCAGTGAGTCGCCCTGAGGTACCCTTGAGCAAGCTACTGTCCCTATCACTGCTCCCTGGGTGCTTCCAATAGCTGCCTCCTGCAGCAAGCATGTTCAAAGAGCATGTTTACGAGGTCGAGTTTTGTTGTGTTGTGCTGTGCTGCGTTTCACAATGACAAGAATAGTCACTTTAACTTCACTTTTAGATCTTATTTCTGATTCTGATGCTGTTTTTAACTCGGACTCTGTGAGAAAGTGAACACAGTCTTTAATTAGCCAAAATATATATTCCAGTCATGTGTTTGGAGCAAAAATCTCTTCATTCATGCCTGTTTTTGATCTCTGAACTGATTTGAACTTTTGTCTCTTGATTTTGTCTTTACATTCATGAGCTGTGCATCATCATCACGCAGCTACAGGTTTATAAACTGAGCTTTCAAGAATGGACTCATTCTTCATTAAGAGGCTCTTTTCGAAGCTTTGGTGGTATTTTTACAAGGCGATGAAGTGACCTGAGTGGAGTAATTTCGTACTGATGCATGTTAAAATATGAGGGTATAATTTATATTCAGAAAAATACATCATTAATTTGTCCGTACAGTTCAGCCAAAGATCACTTTAAATTGTTAAAGTGAAATTTACATGAAGAAACCATTTTGTCTGCAGATGGAAAATGCAGCCATTGCCGAAAATGGACTGCAGGAGCGACTGCAGGAGTCGTGGTCAGTCTGGTACTGCTGGTTTTGGTTCTGGTCATCTTTGTCCGGATAAAGAAAAGGATTACCGGTGAGTATTAGACTATGTTGATGCAGAATTTGTTTTAGAAGCAGTAAACAAAGTTTTGATCATGTTTAACCATGTACAGTCTCTCCAGTGTTTCCTAAAGGAAGAGTGTTGATGTTTCCAGTTTGTTTTTTTTTTTCTCACTCTTTTCTTTCACCCATCTGCCTGTGACTTTTATTTTGAAATATATTCACCTTTTCTGGCGGTAATATTTTTACTGATGGTGCACATTCAGAATAGAAATGAGTGAAATGTTTCTTACTTGTAGGTGTAATTTATCGCTCTTGTAGAAGACAGTAACTACTTTATCCCTTTGGGTTCTAGTGGTTATTAGTTGGTCTTCAAACAGTTTTCCATACTTTTCTTAACATGTATTACCTTTACAAACAATAATACATTTGTTATTCTTTATTAAAATTAATTTTATCTCCTGTTCAAGGAGAAAAAAGGAGGAAGTGAAGTGAATGTGACTAGATGTCATTATAAAACACTGCACAGCACAGAGTGTGACACAATGAAGTGATTCCTCTGCACTTCACCCACACACACTCATGTGCAGCAGGGGTAGCTATTGAAAGTGCCTGGGGAGCAGTGATTGGGACGGTACCCTGGGGTACAGTGATTGGGGCAGAGTCAAGGATCTAAAAGTGAAGAAAGTCAGTTGGAATTCAGGAAGAGTCAACTACTCCTTCCTGGCAGCTCCATCAACATCCTTCTCCTGATATACTCCTCATCTCTCCTCTGGACATGTCCAAACCAACACAGTCTCGCTTCACTAACTTTGTCTCCAAATTGTTCCAACCTCAGCTGTCCCTGTAAAATTCTCATTTCAAGTCCTATCCGTGATCGTCCGTCTCGACGCAAATCTCAGCATCTTTAACTCTGACACATCCCGCTGCACTTCCTGTCTTTTCATCAGTGCCACAGTTTCCAACCTGTATGGCATAGCTGGTCTCTCTACCATCTTGTAGAACTTTCCTTTCACTCTTGCCGGTACCCATCTGTCACAGAACACTCCTGTCACTCTTCACCCATTGCAACCTGCCTGCACTGTAAACATTTGATCAAAGATAAGATGCAGAGGACCATTAGAAATGGTCCAGACGGATGATCCGGTGTGGTGACCCTTAAACGGGAGCAGCTGAAAAACGTTTATTCATGAAACATCAAATCTAGGATCTGCTAAATGCTGCGAATATAAATGAGCAGGTCTGTCTCAGCTGCTCCAGAACCTGCTCTGTTGGTCAGTGCTCTTCTGGGATCATACCAGCTATGTGGACAGAAACTGAACACCAGTGTCCACTGGGTGGACCTTAAAGTGGCTGGACCTTCTCAGAGGAAGAGCTGTCTGGATACTTTTAGACATGTACTATCATTTTAGAGTGATTGGATAAGAAAGGCTCCAAATTACACGGCCTGCATTTTTGCTAAGATGAGCAGCATGTCTCACATTTTCTAATTTTAGAATCATGTACTTTTTAAAAATTCACAAAACACAAACAAAAATGATCTTCTCTCCAGAGAAATCTGAACTTTTCTCTCTGTGTTTCCTTTTGCAGGAACTGCTGGTTTTCTGTTAACACTTCTGGAACGGCCTCCAGTATTCCTTTGATCTTCTACCTCTTCATTGTGATTTACCAAACACAGAAATTGTGTTTCATTATCTACCAACCTAATCTACCCACCAGGTTTACAGCCGCCTGCAGAACTTTTTAATTGTGAGTATATAATAGTCTGGATAAATGGTGAGGTTGATGTAAGGAAGGGAATCTGGTATTAAAGGTTTTGTCAAATCAGTAGAAATACACAAATAGACAGTCCCTCCTCGACTGGGTCTGGATTGGACGACACCAAATAAAACAATTACTGTAGGTGTTCTGGTCAGGTGACCAATTAGAGATTGTGGCGGTGGTCTAGTGGTAGGGTTCTTGCCTACGGACCTCTGGATCAAGCGCTCCCTGGTTCGAATCCCACCTCTAGCACTATCACCACTGGGTCCCTGAGCAAGACCCTTAACCCTGAGTTGCTCCAGGGGGACTGTCCCTGTAATTAGGACATGGAAGTCGCTCTGGATAAGAGCGTCTGCTAAATGCCGTAAATGTAAATGTAAAAAATACAGAAAATGACAAGCAGCTCCTAAAATGAGTGTTTACAAAAACACCAGAATTATTAACAGATGGATCAGGATTGTATTACTGTAGCGTTACCACAAGTATTTTGGGAAAATCATGTATTGTCATCAAAAGGCAGCTTCAGAGTCTGTATTTTTTTAATGCATTTTTTTTATACTCTGTGTCGTGTGGACATGTCGTCCCCTTGTCTCTGTGTGTTTCTTCTGGGAGCTCCAGTTTCCTCCCACCGTCCAAAGACCTGCACATCAGGCAGACTGGAGATGATAAATTGCCCCGAATGTGTTTGTGTATCTGCCCTGTGATGGACTGGCGACCTGTCCAGGGTGTTTCCTTGTCTTTTGCCTTGTTAGAGTTGGGACAGACTCCAGCACTGCAACCCTAATTAGGTGAAGCAGCTCAGAAAATGAGCGAGTGTTTTTATTGTATCAGGAATTAATCTGTCCTTAGTTTTGTATCTGCTGATCTTATTCATTGTAGTGTGACTCCATGTTTGGTGGATTTCTTGTTGAAAAAGTCAAAGGAGTTTCTTCTGTTTTTTCTACAAAATTGCTCAAAGCTGGTTTTGTTTCCTGCATTTTTTGTGGAGGAATTTTTTGGGGGGGATTGTTTTCCTGTTTGTTCCTCATTTGAACTCATTTTAATGGAATTGTACTGTAAGTGAGAAAGTTACATTTCTAAGTTCTGAGCAATGTTGCTCTGTTTGGGTGAAACATCTCAGCTGCCCCCTGCTGCACAGTGGTTTGGGACCAGGCCCCAGGATTCGAAACTTACAGGCTGCCTGCTTTGTGTGTGTGTGTGTGTGTGTGTGTGTGTGTAGGAGGGTTAAATGCAGAGGCTACATTGCGTTGTGGTTCACTGTGTGTTGTGGTGTGTGTCACAATGACAAGTCACTTTCACTTCACCACTTCCACACGACATGTCCAGAGTGACTTCATGTCCCTAATGACAGGGACAGTCCTCCTGGAGCGGCTTGGGATTAAGGGTTTGTTTCTTAGGAACCCAATGGTGGTTGTGCCAGAGGGGAGATTCAAACCTGCAACCTCCTGGTGTGTGAGTGAGTATCCTACCACTACACCACCGGCACCGTCTAGAGTAGGGTCTCAGTGTTCCTGTGGCAACACTACTGTTTTACATTCTTTACAAAAAGGACAAGCAGCTCAGAAAATGAGTGTTTACAAAAATACCAGAATTATTAACAGAATGGATCAGGATTGTATTACTGTAGTGTTTACATCACAACTATTGTGTTTAAGTCAAGTATTGTCTCCAGGCAGATTTAGATCTGAGCTCTGAGAACCTGTGTTTTTTATATATTGTGTTTTTCTAATGTAAATAGTTTCAGATTGAACAGGGAGGTTTGTAGAAGAAGGTCTGTTAGATCCTGTAGAAGAAGGTCTGTTAGATTCTGTAGTTCGTGTGTCGGTCAGTAGTTACTGTTCTGAGCTCATGTTTACAGATTATTATGTTTAATGGCTTGTATGTGGTGCCCTGGTGGCGGAGTGGGAATCATGGTCTCCTCACAGTGAGGAGGTCCAGAGCAGGACGGTCCAGGTCCTTTCTGTGTGGTGTGGACATGTTGTCCTTGTGTTTGTGTTTCTTCTTGGAGCTCCGTTTTCCTCCCACCGTCCAAAGACCTTCAGCTCAGTCTTCAGTTTTGTATCTGCTGATCTTATTCATTGTAGTGTGACTCCATGTTTGGTGGATTTCGCCGTGATCTTGTTGAAATGGTCAAAGTAGTTTCTTCTGTGTTTTCTACAAAATTGCTCAAAGCTGGTTTTGTGTTTCCTGCATTTTTACCTGCTTTGTGGAAAATGTTTTTTAATTTTTTTTATTGATTATTTCACTTGAACGTTGATGTTACTTTTTATCTCATTTTAATGGAATTGTACTAAATGAGAAGTTACATTTCTAAGTTCTGAGCAATGCCGCTCTGTTTGGGTGAAACATCTCAGCATCTCTTGTGTGTTTAAATGTGAATTCTGTGCCTTTACAGCTGGTGTTTATTAATTTCACCTCTGTGGGGTGTTTGGAGAAAAAAGATCACTAAATGTTCTGAACTGCTGTAAATCCTCATTATTGAATAGAAATGTGTGAAGAAGGTCGAATTTCCCCTACAAGTGACACACAGAGGAGAGAGGACGACTGATTGGATTTACTTTGTTTACTTTACCATTTGTTTCTTCTGCTGGTGTGTAGTGATGTAGAGCTCTAAAGGGTGTTAATGTACCGTACGTCTAGAACTCTTGTGAGTTTCAAAAGATCTTGATCAGGTGTCACCTCCACCTGTGAACCTGGGCTGCAGTCCACAGGCATTTCCCCCTTTCCAGGAAAATAAACTGAAACTGAAAATGATGCTGAAAACGCTGCTTGTAGAGCCTGATTTAAAGATCTCTTTCAACTGCTGCCTTGATTGCTTTTATATAAACTGTTACTGAAAACTGCAGACTCCAATATGTATTTTGTTTGTTTATTGGGGGTTTTTTTGTTAATTTTGGGTAAATCTCTGTATAACTGTGAACTGGGTCTGAGGCAGTGAATCCTCCCTGCTGGCTTGCGGCTGGAAATCTAAACGTGCTTGAGAACATTTCTGTTAAAAGTGAACGAAAAGTGCAAGTTCATGTTTAAAATTTATTTTAAAATCTATGAACTTCCTGGATTGTGAGTCATTGGTTTTATAAAGTTCCAGTTTGTATCTCAGTTCAAAAATGCCTCAGCCATGACCTCTTGACCCAAAGACATGTTTCCTACCACTAGAAGCAGCAAGTCTTTCTGCAATGAAAGTAAAAAATTAAAACTGTTCTCATGGGTTTGGAGCAGTGATCCTAGACGGGACAATAATGATGGTAGTCTCACCTGGTCCTCCCTGCAGCACTGCATTCTGGGCTGAAAGTGTCATAAACACAGGTATTATTCACTGTTACTGGTGAAAGGACAAAACAACACAGGCCATTTCTACTGCTCTTTTCAAACTCACTCTGGTTGATGACTCTCCAACCCCTCTCCTCCACAGCATTTAGCAGACGCTCTTATCCAGGGCAACTTACATGTCCTAATTACAAGGACAGTCCCCCTGGAGCAACTCAGGGTTAAGGGTCTTGCTCAGGGACCCAGTAATGATAATCCTAGAGGTGGGATTTGAACCTGGGACCTCTTGATCCAGGGTTCCGCAGGCAAGTACCCTACCACCAGACCACCAACACCCCTCTTTTGTCAACACAACTGAAAGAAGGAGAAGACCTCATCAGTTTCTCCCCTAAGTAACCACCATGTTTCTAATTTAATCTCCGCCTAAATTAAGATGTGACTTTCTGCCAGCCCTTCTAACTAGAGATTTTGCAGCTCTTCGTATCATTCTCTTGAAACGTAATAGAATTGAATCCATCCATTCTTCAAAAACATTTGAGCTGAACTTCCTGTAGGTTACTTGACTTCTGTCTTGGTTCCAAAACAGCCAAAGAAGAAAGCATAACAACAGCAACATTAATCCAGAAATGGATTCCTCATCTTCAGATTTTGGCGTCACCAAAATCTGACTCGGCTGACTCTCATATCAGGGTTATCCAGGTCATTGAGCAGCTTCTCCATACATCTCTGCACCAGATAAACTTTAACGGTCTGACTGAGGTCAGGCCATTCGCTCTGCTCTGGAAGAAGATCTTCATCTTGCACCACACACTGAATGGTGTCCACTTCATAGTAGTAGAGGGATCTTTCCTCTGTGTCTGTTTTCATCTGTAGTGTCCTGTAAAGCCACAGCTCCACATTATTTCTGGACTTGAATAAAGGACTCAACAGCCTTGCTGAGCCTCATTTAAAGCAGCTCAGGTTGAACTTAACAAAAACGAAAGGATGTCACTCGGATCATCCTTGTCTAAATGGGATCAGTTGAGATCAGTTTTGTTGGCACTCCAGCTCAACAATCCAGTTTATGAAGAACACTTTACTTTGTCTTCTGGAGCCCAACCTGCATCTAATATCACATCAAAGAGATAAAACCAGTAGAAAGATATAAATGCAGTGTTTTAAGATTGTGGAGGCGGTGAGATGTTTTTTGGTTTTGGTTGACGGACTAAATTGTAGAGCACCTGATTGATTCTTTAACAGAATCAGCTGGAACAAGAAGAAGATCTATGGGTTTGTCTTAAAATTACCTCTTTGTGAAGATGAGACACTGAGACACCAGCAGTAAAAACAAATGAGTACAAAGAGACATCATCCCAGACAGTCAGGTTTCACCGCTTCCACTTCAGTCTGCTGGTCTGATAAGATCTGTTTGGGAGTGAAGCTCTTCAGACCCCCTGCAAACAAACACCTTTCAGTCTGCAGTGAATATGGCACACAAAGCCCAAACTCCAGCATTAAGGGATGAGGCTCCAGGAATCGGAGGCTCATGGGTTCAAATCCTGGACCACTAGGTTACTATGTAGGTTTCTTTGATCAGGGTTATATTTCTGCAGCCATCATTTCTTTATCCACCTTAACTGTGCCCCCTTGCACAATGGAAGCTCAACAAAGACATGATTTGAAGGTTTTGTGGAGAATTTTTAAAATCATACATTGGTTGCTTTACAGGTAGATTTACTTTATATACATTTCCATTCTTTATAATTCCAGTTCCACATCATGACTGAGTGCTCTAAAGCTGAAAGAGTTGAAAACAAATGATTGATGTACAGACAGTATGCTGTAAGACAACCATCGCATTCAGTAAATACTACTTTACATAAAACTATAAACACCTTTCCAGATTACATTTTTTTGGGGCAGAATTTGGTCAGAACACTTTGATCACTGTATTAGAGTCAGAATCACAAAAGTTTATTGATCGCAAAGGAAATTGGTTTTGTTGCTACTTCACAGATAGACAGAGGCACACGTAGATATGAGAAATCTAAAAAAATACCAAGAAAAAAGATTAAAGGAAGATAAAATGAATATGATAAACTACTGTACTGAATATTCATGAAAAGTACTTTGGACTATATAAACTCATTTACACACTATATGCTGTATTATTATATTAATATGTGTACCCTGCTAAACCCAGGGATACACAAGCCACTGTATTTCTTTGTCAGTCCCAGTACCGGATAAATGTTAGGAAGGGCATCCGTTGTAAAACTTTTGCCCAGTGTATATACACACACACTGACAGTTCGTCTTTCATTCTTTTTTGCTGTCCAATAACTATTTAAAGATGTCAAACACTTTTATTTTTTTCCCTTAAACAAAAAGCCTGATTTGTGGTCCAAAGGCTCAGAATTGATCTGAATCAGACTCAACTGCTCTAATCTATTTTAATTTTTAGACTAAAACTTAATGATCCCACACAGACAATGATCATTGAATTCTTTCAGGTAATCGGTGTCTCTACTTTATCTTTGAACAAAGAAAATTTAAATGTGTTCTGAATTATACATCAATGTAACATATTGATATCAGATAAAGTATGAAAAAACTGTATCCCAGCGGGTGGTGGTCTAGTGGTAGGATACTCACCTATAGACGAAATGGTTGTAGGTTCAAATCCCACCTTCAGAATTGCCACCATTGAGTTCCTGAGCAAAACCTCAAGCTGCTCCAAAAGCAACTGGAAGTCACTCTGGATAAGAGTGTCTGATAAATACTGTGTGGAAGCCCCATGAAAGACTTCTTGCCAAATACCCCCATCTTGTGTCCTGATTATGTTACTGTAAGTATCAGAAAGTTTAAACTTCATATTATGTCTATTTAAAAGAATGCTGGTCAGTAGGTACTGTATGGTGGTTTGGTAAAGAAGTTCATGAATCCTGACATGAGTTAATAATTGAAGATGACACTCAGTGTCTGTTCAGGTTAATGAAGGACAGCATGGAACTGCAGTGGTTTTACACACCTGAACATTAATCAGTGTCCAGTTTATTATTTACATCAACACTCTTTAGTGATTTATCAGAACACTGGACATTTGGTATTTTGCAAATGTTTCTCACTAATATTTATAATTTAAGCAGAGGGTGTGTGTTTCCATTGCCCGTTTAAAACTAACTACTTACGATGCAGTTTGAGAAGGACAGCTGAAGATTTCTCATCCCTGTAATTTCCTTCTGTCTCTCCTTCCACAGTGAAGCTCAGGACATCCAGGTAACAGTCCTCCTCACATCACCTGATATCAATAAGGGACCACATGCTGTCCCACAGTATAACTGTCTCCCCATTACTCTAGAAAATAAACAGGACACCTTCATGAGCGAGGCAGCAGTTGCCTAGTGGTTCAGGCGTTGGCTGCATGATTGGAGGATCGGGGGTTCGAACTCTTTCCAATAGGTTGCCCTGAGCAAGGTTCTGTCCCCGTCCCGCTCCTCCCTCCGATGAGCTGGTGACCTGTCCAGGGTGTGTCCCCTGTCCTTCGCCCTGTGTGAGTTGAGATGGACTCCAGCACTCCCCTGCGACCCCACCTGGGACAAATGGCAGAAAATGACTGACTGACCTTCATGAAGCTCTAGAGAAGAAAATCACTAAACACTGTTTACATGTTAGTAATTTAACGGTTTTCTGAGGTAACTTTATCCGTTAGCTTTCTGAGGTAATATTATCCCATAACTGAGGTAACTTCAGCTTGACCTATTGGTTTAGTATTAGTTGTAGTTTTACTTGTGAGCGTAACGTAGCTAAAAATAAAGAAATGGGAGAAATAATTGTAAAATTGTAACTGACTGTATAGCTGCACTTTCTTTTTTTTAAATAAAATATTAAAATAAGCACAAAGAGGCATTTTTTCAAAAACAGCTCAACATCCACTTTATGTTAACTAAACCAAAAAGCCAACACTCAATATCTGCAAACCTTTTACTGTGAAATAAAGTTACTAATATATACTGTTTTTAATCATAATTAATAACATATTATAAAATACTCCTCTGCTCCTGAGTTTTCTTTTTTCCATTTTTATGTCATCAGGAACTTTCAAAGTGATATTTCCATTAAACTGTGTTACTCTGTGTTACTGTGTTATTATTGTGTCATTTGTTTCATCAGTGTTTGGGCTTGTGACATCACTGTGACATCACTGTGACATCACTGTGACAGCTCTGATATCGTTTTTGTTCATTCAATTCAGTTCCAATTCAGTTCGATCACTAGTTTATATTAAACTCTGTTCAGTTCTAAATGACTGTATTATTATAGACTCTGAATCTGGAGCGTTTCACTAGTTTATATTAAACTCTGTTTAGTTATAAATGACTGTATTATTATAGACTCTGAATCTGGAGTGTTTC
>CM029372.1:28323724-28361404 GCA_017165825.1 Hepsetus odoe | reverse complement strand
TGTGAGGAACCAAAGCATTTTTTAAAAACACAATCCCTTCATTTCAGGGGCTCAAAAGTAATTGGACAAATTAAATAATTGGAAATAAAATGTTCATTTCTAATACTTGGTTGAAAACCCTTTGCTGGCAGTGACAGCCTGAAGTCTTGAACTCAAGGATGTCACCAGATGCTGGTTTCCTCCTTTTTAATGCTCTGCCAGGTCTTTACTGCAGCGGCTCTCAGTTGCTGTTTGTTTGAGGGCCTTTCTGTCTGAAGTTTAGTCAACAAGTGAAATGCTGCTCAACTGGGTTCAGATCAGGTGACTGACTCAGTCGTTCAAGAATCTTCCACTTCTGTGCTTTAATAAACTCCTGGTTGCTCTGGCTGTATGTTTTGGGTCGTCGTCCATCTGTATTATGAAACTTCACCCAATCAGTTTGACTGTATTGAGCTAGATTTGAGCAGACAGTGTGTCTCTGAACATCTCAGAATTCATTCTGCTGCTTCTGTCCTGAGTCTCCTCATCAATAAACACTAGTGTCTCAGTGCCACTGGCAGCCATGCACACCCATCACACTGCCTTCGCCATGTTTTACAGATGATGGGATGCTTTGGATCATGAGCTGTTCCACGCCGTCTCCATAATTTTTCTTGCCATCATTTTGGTAGAATGTTTTTCCAGAGCTATGCTGTTTTTTTTTCAGATTTTTTTTTTTTTTTAGCAAAGTCCAGTCTAACCTTTCTGCCCTTGAGGATAATGAGTGTCTTACACCTTGCAGTGCACCCTCTGTATTTACTTTCATGCGTCTTCTCTTGATGGTAGACCTGGATATTGGTATTCTTGCCTCCAGGAGAGTGTTGTTCACTTGTTTGGTTGTTATGTAGGGGTTTCTCTTCACCATAGAAATGATTCTGCGATCATCTACCACTGTTGTCTTCCGTGGATGCCCAGGTCTTTTTGTGTTGCTGAGTTCACTGGTGCTTTCTTTCTTTCTCAGGATGGACCAAACTGTAGATTTTGCTGCTCCTAATATTGTAGTAGTTTCTCTGATGGGTATTTTCTGTTTTTGCAGCTTAAGGATGGCTTGTTTCTCCTGCATGGAGAGCTTCTTTGACCGCATGTCTATTCACAGCAAAATCTTCCACATGCAAGCATCAAACCTCAGATCAACTCCAGGCCTTTTATCTGCTTAATTGATAACAAAATAACGAAGGAATTACTCACACCTGCCCATGAAATAGCCTTTGAGTCAATTGTCCAATTACTTTTGGCCCCTTTATAAAGAGGGTGGCACAAGTTAAGGGGCTGGAACTCCTGAACCCTTCATCCAGTCTGAATGTGGATCCCCTCAAATGAAAGCTAAGAGTCTACACATTATGTCCACGTCCATTATAGAACTACAATTAGAATATGTTTCAGTTAACAGGTACAAAAACAAAACTTGTGTCAGTGTCCAAATATATATGGACCTAGCTGTATTATTAACAAAGAAATTTAACCCCAGAAACTAATCAAAATTGAGATTAATGCTAGGATGATGCTGTTTATGGTCTCATTATAATACACACTTTACTGAATTCTCTTTCAGGGGAATCGGATGCTGAATCTGATTGTGACTCTGGTAATAATATTGCATTTTATTTACATTTAAGACTTTCTGATATTTAGAATCATTGATTTTTTAGAGTTAATCAGCTGTGATATGGTCTTGTTTTCTTTTTCAGGAAGGGAGAGTGGATTGTACACCAGAGCCCATTCTGAGTCTGGTAATATTCTTTTGAAAGAAGTGTTAAAAAAAAGTGTCTAGATTTGTAGTAACACTAGACATTTGCAGTTGTGTTTAGCTGACTCTGTTTGGTTGAAGACCTGGACAGACTAAAACTTAACTATAACTTGAGACTTGGAACCTGGTGACTTGTCCCAACCCTGAGAATTATATCATGATCAGCCCACAAAAGTATATGATAAATACAGTTAGGTCCATAAATATTTGGACAGAGACATTTTTTTTCTAATTTTGGTTCTGTACATTACTACAATTAATTTTAAATGAAACAACAACAATAAAGTGCAGACGTTAAGCTTTAATTCAGTGTGTTGAACAAAAAGATTGCATAAAAATGTGAGGAACTAAAGCATTTGGGGCAGTGGTGGCCCAGTGGTTAGGGAGTTGTCTTGGACGGGATAATTGTGGGTTCGATTCCCCTCACCAGTAGGTTGCCTTGAGGTACCCTTGAGCAAGGTACAGTCCCTGTCACTGTTCCCTGGGTGCTTTCAATAGCTGCCCCCTGCTGCAGGTGTGTGCCTGAAACTCAGAATTTGAATTTCGCTGTGCTGCGTTTCACAATGACCAGAGGTTTTCACTTTCATTTTTTAAACACAATCCCTTCATTTCAGGGGCTCAAAAGTAATTGGACAAATTAAACAACTGAAAATAAAATGTTCATTTCTAACACTTGGTTGAAAACCCTTTACTGGCAGTGACAGCCTGAACTTTTCTATTCCTGAGGCTTATGAGTGTATTTACTTTCATGCTGTCTTCTCTTAATGGTAGACCTGGATATCAATACGCCAGCCTCCTGGATAGTGCTGTTCACTTGGTTGGCTGTTGTGAAGGGGTTTCTCTCCACCATAGAAATGATTCTGTGATCATCCACCACTGTTGTCTTCCATGGACACCAAGGTCTTTTTGCGTTGAGTTCACCAGTGCTTTCTTTCTTTCTCAGGATGCACCAAACTGTAGATTTTGCCGCTCCTAATGTTGTAGCAATGAAATTGCATTTGAGTCAATTGTCCAATTACTTTTGGTCCACATGTTCAGGAGCTGGAACTGCTGAACCTTTCATCCAGTTTGAATGTGGAAACCCTCAAACGAAAGCTGAGAGTCTACACGTTATGTCCACGTCCATTATAGAACTGCAATTGGAATATGTTTAAATAAACATGTACAAAAACAAAACTTGTGTCAGTGTCCAAATATATATGGACCTAACTGTATTAACAACAAAGAAATTTAACCCCAGAATCTAATCAATAATGAGATTAATGCTAGGATGATGCTGTTTATTCTCTCCTTGTAATCCACACTTTATTGAATTATCTTTCAGGGGATACAGGTGCTGAATATAATTGTGACTCTGGTAATAATATTGCACATTAAATACATTTAATACATTTAAGATTTACATTCACTGATTTTTAAGAGTTAATCAGCTGTGATATGGTCTTGTTTTCTTTTTCAGGAACGGAGAGTGGATTATAGAGCAGAAGCTTTTCTTGAGAACAAACAAGTACTACCG
Source organism: Hepsetus odoe (assembly GCA_017165825.1). Classification (NCBI taxonomy): domain Eukaryota; kingdom Metazoa; phylum Chordata; class Actinopteri; order Characiformes; family Hepsetidae; genus Hepsetus; species Hepsetus odoe. The sequence goes on along the minus strand of CM029372.1, from coordinate 28,358,123 downwards.
TTGGATCATCTGAATTTCTTTACATTTCTTTGGGTGAACTGTTAAACATTTTGATTCGTGGTCACACTAGACATATGCCGTTAGTTTGAGCAGACTTGGTTTGGCCAGTACCTGAAGACCAGGACAGACTCAAGACTTGTCTAAAGTGTTGGAACCTGGTGACTTGTTCCACCAACCAGTGCTGGGATTACCGTTTACTAGACATTTGCTGTTAGTGCCACCTCGTGTACTTCAGCTGGGGAGATCAGCAATGAGAGAAAATTTCTTTCTTTTAAACAAAAATTCTTGCAGTTAAAAAACTCTAAATTGCAATAGCAAAAAAAATAATAAATTGTTTTCTTATTCAGTACGGTTTTAGTATCTGAACACAGTTAGTAACACATCAGGAGTGAGGTAAGGTACTGTTTTATTGTTCTACTCTGTACAATGAAAAGTTCATGTTGGCTTTAAAAAGGGTAAATGACTTTGTCTCAATTGGATGTTCTGTAACACATTCCTGGGACCTCCTGTCCTATGTCTCTGACTTTCTACTTGATAAAACATTTTACTTTTGTTCTTCATGTTTTTTTTATTTTATTTTTTATTATATTAGTTTTCTTCTTTTATTGATTTATTGATTTGTTGATTTCACTGTTGAACAGTTGTGGTTGGTTTAAGAGAAGTGCCATGTGTCACATAATGAAGCTTGTAGTTAAAGACTCTCGATCCTGAGGGTTTCTATCTTGATATATTTACTTTTACTCATTTTGCAGATGTTTTGATCCAAAGTGACACACAAGCATTCAAGCTACAGTGCAGTAAGAGCACGGTCATCAAATGGCACTATAATGGTGTTGGGAGAACAGATGTTCTTGGAAGAGATGAGTTTCCCAACAGCTTCTTTAACATAGAGAGGGACCCAAGTGAGGAAGCCCCAAAAACCTTACAGCACTTATATTAGGGAAGTGTTTTATTAACTTTATTATTTATAATTGCAACTTGATCAGTTTTGTATTTTTAAATACAAAATATTCTTTTATTTCTACATAGATCATCCAGAGCATAGATCACTAAAAACTGAAGGAATTAATATTAAGATACTCAGGAATAAAGCCCAAAAAATAATGTCTTAATAGTAAGTTTAAAGTCAATTTCCTGTAATCTAACTATGACAAGGCCTTAGGTATGCCTTACAGTAAAATTCTGAATTGAACGGCTGAATTGGACCGGGGCAAAGCTGAAGCAGGTGCAGGACAACAGTGGTCAGTGAGCTCACAGAGCTGCAAGAGCATGTCGGAGGTATGGAAGCCGAATTGAAGACCTGGTGCTCCAAAGTTCTTGAAATCTCAATTTGCGCAGCAGACCCCAGTGCAAGCTGGAACCTTGGTGGATAACTCCAAAGTGGAGTGGCTGAGGAACAGCAGAGGCAGGTAAAGACTCTAGAGGCTGTCCAGCCATTTGAGAACCCTTAGAAAGTTGCCCAGAGTCCAACGGAGCAGAAGCCAAACTCTTTCCACAAGGAGATCATAGACACCCTTCCTTATGTTTTTCCTCACATGTCAACGGACTCAGAACAGAATAACTGGTTGAGGATAGTTGCACTGCAGACCCAGAGAGGTCTATGTGGAGCTTCCCTCAGTGAAACCAAAAGTGGTGCTCCCGTTCATGATGATGACTGGGACCTTGGAGGCCTTGCAGGTTCTTGGTCTGGATTATTCACCGGTCACGGAGATTGGAGCTTCTGAGACTGCTTAGGATCAGGAGCATTCTGAGGAAGAACGCATGACATGCAGTGAAAGCTGCAGCCATTACCGAAATGGCAGGACCCACTGCATTCCAGGATATTTCCTTTGGCATGGGGAGAGAGATTGTACAGATGGCACTGATGAAGCAGACTGGCCTCTAATCACCGAAGCTCCTTCCTATAAATTCTCTCCTGGAGCATGTGAAAGTCCCTCTGTAGTGTGTGAAGGCACATCATTTTGCATCAGCCAGTTAGAGCTCTTCTGTTTACATTCATGCTCAGATCCAGGCCACCTCCTTTGTAAGAACAAGAGGAAGTGTATTGAGGGGATCTTGGTGTGTGATGGCCGCTCTGACTGCCCTGAGGGTTCAGATGACCTGCAGTGTGCTACTTGTCCTCTGCACTGTGATGTGACCTTGTGTCTGACTGACCAGCCGTTCTGTGATAGCAAAATGGACTGTGCCAAAAGCTCCATCAAGAACTGCTTAGACAACCATGAACGCATCGTTGAAGGAACCAGGACAGCGGTGGCCTAGCGGTTAGGGAATTGCCCCAGATTGGAAAATTGTGAGTTCGATTCCCTCACCAATAGCTTGAGATAGGTGAGCAATAGGTGAGAAGCGTGTTTACCAGATGGTGTGTGATGATTCCTCTAATGTAATGAACTGCTTTTGTTTGTCTAAGGATTGCCACCAGCACTGCGACAGCAGAAGCCGGTGCCCTCCTATGAGCATTGCCTGTGATGGTGAGGGAGACTGCTTTGATAGCACAGATGAGATTGGCTGTGCTCTGAAAGAGAAGTTTCAATGCACCAGTGACCAGTTCATGTCCATGAAAGTCTGCTCTGATGGCCCTGCAGACTGTCATGATCACTCAGAGGAGGAAGACTGTAGTAGACCTCCACACCATCCCCAGTGTTAAAATTGTGCTTTTGGTTATGAATGCCTATTGAGGGATTGGCTCCACGTTGAACACGCAGACCACAGTGATGGATCTGATAATCTGAACTCTGTTTTCCTGCCATCACTGCAGTCAACTATTCCAACACCACCACCAAAAGCGCTCAAACCAGTGGAGACCTTGTGCAGTAAGTATTGGATTTATGTAAAGCCTTTTCAAGGTGCCTTCACAGATCCAGATGTTTGGAAACACCCCAGTGCTGAGAATCAAGTCAAGGATGAATGGTCTGCGTTGCTCCATGGTCGAGATGGCTGCAATGCAAATTGTCAGGATTAGAACCAGATGAGTTATGTAACCACTGTCTGTTGTGAACCAGAGAAATACATGCAAAGTACAAAGTTCTGTTCCTATGACCACGGGACCAAGAAATGGACTGGAACTTTGGGATACCCCTCGCCACCACTATCATCACCGGACGTCAGAGGTCATTTTGGTAAAGTTTTGTTTTGTGAGCCTGACCATGTGCCCCAGTAAGGGGGCTATTAATGTTTAAGGTGTTCTGTTGATTTCCCCTCAAGGGTCCAGTTCCGAGGGGTAAGATTAAGCGCCCTGGGAGTGGCGCATTTTGGGGGGGTGATGTCAAGGTTTGGCTTCATTTACGTTATGGTAGAGGGTGCTCTGTTCTGACTGAGCACACCTGAGCTCATGAAGGCACAGGTGTGCTTCATTGGGGTGGCTATTTAAGCCCCAAGGACTAAGAACAGACCGTGGCTCATTAACAGAGATGAAGCCTCAATGTAATGTTGGTTTTAGTTCCTTGAAGTCTTGTTCACGCACCATAGATAATAAAGTCATGTTCCTGATCCCTTGCTCCGCTTTGCCGACCTATCCGCACCACACCTACGTTACATAAAGCTATGCTACTAAAAATAAATAACTGCAATGCTATGCTAGCTCTAGTGCTCTGTGAAGCTATGCTGCTACAAACATATTACCAAATCTACGCAAGCTGTGAAGATGTGACTGTATAGCTTTACTAACTGTATAGCATGTTTATATTGATATGCTACAGCAAAGATATAAACTGCAAATCTAACATAGCTGGAAAGAAATGATTGTAAAGCTATTATAGTTGTAAAGAGGTGACTAAAGCTGTTCTAGCTGTGAAGCATGGTTAGATTGATATGCTACCATACAGAAATGATTGCAGATCTAAGCTAGCTGTAAAGCTGTAGATATTAGTGTAAGGCTATGATAGCTGAAGAGATAGCTGAAGAGCTATTATAGCTATAAAGATGCTATTGTGAAGCTATGCTACTATAGACTCATGACTAAAGCTAAATTAGCTGTAAAGATATGACTGTTGATAATACATTTGTAACTGTACTAACTGTAAAACATGGTTTTATTGATATGATACTGTGTGAATGTGATGTAAGTGACTGAAAGCTGTTATTTGAATGATATGACTAAAGCAATGCTAGCTGTAAAGATATTAGTGTAAAGCTATGCTACAGTAAAGAGGGCTGTAAAGCTATAATAACAGTAATGATATCGACTAAAGTCATGTTAACAATCTTATTTTGAAAGTGAATGCACTGAAACAAAAACGTTCACAGAAACTAAGAAGCAAACAAAGCTGATGTATAAAACGATGAACCGACAAATCTGGCTTGGTCTGGAACTCCTTAAACAACCGTCTGGCTGGGTGTGAGGGATTGAGTGTGAATGATGTGGTTGGTTGGAAGGTCTGGTTTAGATCTGGTCTGGTGACTTGGACCGTGGCCATGACAACATTGAAAGATTTCTGACAGATGAGATTCTTTAAATAATGAACCAGATTTCCATCACTAACAATCACTATTGAATCAACATTCATCAATTACTCTTTTATGGCAAAACACAAAAATGGATTGGATTGTTTATGTAGATTTCTTAATTTAATTAAAGGTATACTGACGGAAGTGTGAGGGGAAAGACTGCTCAAAAAATAAACCAGCCTTGTATATCAATCTGAATAAGATTTAATTAATTTTAAAAAGGGTTGCAAGGTTTCAAAATTCAATGTATGTTACATAATACATAATTGTTTCCTAAAATTGTAATACAAAAAGTTTAAAAAAATGAAAACTGATCTAGATGGGACAGTAATGATGGTAGTCTCACCTGCTCCTCCTTTGCAGCACTGCATTCTGGGATGAAAGTGTCATAAACACAGATATTATTCACTGTTACTGATCGCGGGTTTGTTGTTTAATAAATCTCAGAGCCCGCCACCGTGCACTTGCACCTCCTTCCCTATTTTCCCTCAGCATGACACTCATGTGAGTAGATTCTCCATTCTATTTATTCTGTATCATGTTCCCAACATCCAGACCAGTTTCAGACTAAATGGACACAAACACACAGAATAGACATCCCTCTGTGTGTCCATCAGTGCAGGACAGGCAGATGGAGATGTAAGAGAGAAGACAGGGAGATTGGACGGTGGAGAATAGGCATTTATGACTTTCCAACCCCTCTCCTCTTCTTTCAACACAACTGAAAGAAGGAGAAGATCTCATCAGTGTCTCCCCTCAGTTACCACCATGTTTCTAATCTAATCTCTGCCCAAATTAAAACATACACCAGTCTGTTTATAATCTCACCAGTCAGGTTTTTTTGCCAGCCCTTCTAACTAGAGATTTTGTAGCTTTTTGTAGATATTGATTATTTTACATGAACAGTGAGGAGGGGACCTGGTCCTGGAAAACATTATGGTACATGGTACCAAGACTGCTGGTTTGGACATGTCCAGAGGAGAGACGAGGAGTATATCAGGAGGAAGATGGGGAAGATGAAGCATGGGTGGAGCTGCCAGGAGAAAGGAGAAGAGGAGGGACAAACAGGAGGTCTATGTATGTGGTGAGAGAAGACAGGTGGTTGGTGTGAAAGAGGAAGATGCAGAGGACAGGGAGACATGGGTGATCCTCTTTAACAGGACAAGGTAGAAGAAGAAGATCTAAGGTTATGTCACAAAATTACCTCTTTGTGAAGATGAGACACTGAGACACCAACAGTAAAGCCAAATGAGAATAGAGAGACATCATCCCAGACAGTCAGGTTTCACCGCTTCCTCTTCACTCCAGTTCGCTGGTCTGACAAGATCTGTGTGGGAGCAACGCTCTTCAAACCCTCTGCAAACAAACGCCTTTCAGTTCCACACCATATGGTCACTAGTGTGACAGAAGAATGCAGTAAATACTGTCCACTCACAATGACAAATAGTCACTTTCACTTCACTTTAAGTCAACTCAACAGAAGACTGTTAGATAAAAGCAGCAGAAGAAGCTCAGAAACACAACAAATTGACATATTTTGGAAATGCCCATTTTCTCCTCCTAACCAGGAGTACAAAGTCCAAACCAGGACACACAGATACTAAACACCCAGGACAAACACACACACACATACACACATACACACACACACACACACACACACACACACACACACACACACACAATTAATAATGTAACTAACCTGCAGCTCTTCTGTAAGTGTTGTGTTGAATGAATCAACGGGAAGCTTTAATTAATTAAAACCCTCTAAAATGTTTCATTAACTGCCTCCATATCCAGTAAACACTCTGTATCTACAGATCATTAAATACTGAATCACTCACAAAGCTTCCAGATCTAGATCAGAGTAACCAATCACAGCCTTTCCTCTCTGCTGTTCACTCATTAAAAGATCACAGCAGCCAATCACAGCTCTTCCTCTCTGCTGTTTATTCACCTATAAGTTGAGTTCACTCCTAAGAGCCAGTGTTTCTTAGTTGCTTCTTTTTTGATGTTTATTTTTCTCTTCACCTTCAAAGCATGGAGTTTCTAATGAAGGGGAACATCACAGCAATAGTTCAGCTGCTTACTTTGGGTTTAAATCTAACAGTTTCTGGAGGTAAGTTAACTGTTAGAGTTACTTTTGCTTTGAACATTGATGAAGTGTGTGTGTGTGTGTGTGTGTGTGTGTGTGTGTGTGTGTGTGTGTGTGTGTGTGTGCGTGTGTGTGTGTGTGTGTTGTTGGTGGGGGGTTAATATATTTGGATGAAATGAGATTTAAACCCACAGTAATGATGTTCTACTGTAATAATGTACTTCCTGTACTGATCAGGAAATCCAGTGTTTTAGACAGAAGTGTTCTGTTGAGGTGGATCACTTACATGAACAAACCCAGAAAACAAACCCAGTAAACAAAGCTGCACCAACATCAGCCAGTTCTCCACTGACAGACACTGAAATAGGGCTGTTCTACTGGAAGTTATCTAGAACAGAGCACAGATTCAAATGATCAACAGCTTAGAGCTGGAATAAAGTTAGCAGTTCATCTTCTTCAGAGGCATTCACCCGTTTCCTCTTCAAAGTCTCTGATTGTTATTGAATAGATGTTCTTCAAATGAAAGAAGAACCGTCCGTTTCTGAAGCACATCTCCATCCTGTCAGGAGGCTGAAATTCAGCCCAACTCAGGAACTGAAACTGTCCACTCGTTTACTTGTTTAACCAGACTGTTCTCTTCAGACACTACATGGTCAGGAAGATGATAAATGGTGACACTTCCTGCAGAAACAATCAGACTTTGAGCTGCAAATGCAAACATCAAGAGCAAGAGTTAACGTTCCCGTCACACAAGAACTAAATATTGAACATCATACATTCCTTCTAACCTTCCTGCACACGCTGCTACAGCACATGTACAACATTATTCCACACTGCAGGACAAACTCCTCCCTAATTTCCTTCTTAGTCTGATATGGTTTCATTTTTTATGAAGTTTAATTTGTTCATTTATTCATATCTCGCTTGTGTTTTTAACGCTGAGTTTACTGGTCAGTACATTTGAACTGCTGAGCCCATGTTAACTTCTCGATGACCAAAAACCCAACAGGATCCAGCGGTGCAGAAACATGTCTAGTTTAGAGAAACCTACACATACTTAACACCTGAGGAGGAGAAACCTGAGAAAAGGAACATGATATTAGATACTATTATTCGGAGTCTAATTAAGTTACTCTCAGAATCATTTCAAACCAAATCCAGTCTGAACAGCATGATCTGTTTGATGCTGAAAGAGTTCAGGATTTATGGGAAAAGTCAGGTTTTTATGTTGTTAAACATTTAATTTACTCTCCAGGTAAAGGAGACGTTCACGTGTTTGTGAAGAAATCAGTAACAGACTCAAACAAGCAGATCCTGACCTGCCTCGCCACAGGCTTCTACCCCAAAGATGTGGAGATGAGAGTGAGGAAGGGCAACACTTCACTGTCTGAACATCTGCTAACATCCTCAGGAGTCCGACCCAATGATGATGGAACCTTCCAGCTGAGGAAGAGTGTGGAGATCCAGGATGATGATACTTCAGAATATGACTGCCTTGTTTCTCACAGCTCCCTCAAAGAAGCAGTCGTTATAAAATGGGGTAAATAAATGTGTTTCTGTCACATTTCAGCTCTCTGTAACTGTTTTTGTAACCAGTGAAAATTATTTGAAGGTTTTACAACCAGTTTATAATAATCATCATCATCATTATCATTGCACAAAGTAAAGTAGTTCTTAGTCTTCTTAATTTGTGAATCTTACTGGTTTACACTTAATAATGAAAATTAAATAACGGCATCATTACAGATCAAAGGGAAAAAAGAGCCACAATACTCTCTACACACTTTAGTCTAAACTAATCCTCTGGATCTGAGAGCTTCACAGATCCATCTCAGAGAACATTGAAGAACAAGGTCCTTCTGAGCACTGTATCCAGAACCACCATCAGTAAAGAATAATTCCAGCAGAGTAAGAACAGAACTGGAAGAACTTTTCTAACGAGGGGAGATTTGGGTTCTTCCACTTGATCATATAAGATTCAGAGCAGAATAATGTAGTGATGCAGGTACTGGAGTGAAACAAGCTCCCGTTCAGATGAACATTTACACCAGTTATGATAATGATGATTAATTGAACTGAATTATGTAGCCTCTGATTATTCTTCATCTCTCCTCTGTTTCAGAACACTCCTGGAATTATTGTTGGCGTGCTTTGAGTGGAATAATCGCAGGAGTGATTGTGCTTGTGCCTTGTTGGTTCATCATTTTCTTTCAAATGAGGTGGATAAGTGGTGAGTACTGACTCTAATGAAACAGATTAATTTCAGAATAGAATGTAAATTAGAATATTTGGGAGTTGGCTCATGGACCGGAAGGTTGTGGGTGTGAATCCCAGACCAGTAGGTTCCCCTAAGGTACCGTTGAGCAAGGGACCATCCCTATCACTGCTACCTGGGCACTTTCAGTAGCTGCTCGCTGCTGCGTGTATGTGTGTGTGTAAAATGCAAAATGCAGAGGTGTAATTTTGTTGTGGTTCACTGTTTGTTGTGCTGTGTTTCATAATGAGAAGAATAGTCACTTTCACTTTTCTCACTTTCAAATGAAGAAAATGGATGAACAATTATGGCAAAAGGAAAATGGGCTTCTCAGGCTTCCCTCTTTACATCATTATTCCTCCTAATGTAACCTGTTGGAGATCTGCAGTAAAGATGAAAACACATAATTTCAGAAAGAATGCAATGATGAATACAGCACTGGGGTTACATTATACTTTACAGAGATTTGGGTTCTTCCATTTGATCAAATAAGATTCAGAGCAGAATAATGTAGTGATGCAGTTACTGGAGTGAAACAAGCTCCCGTTCAGATGAGCATTTACACCTTGGAGATGATAATGTGGATTAATAGAACTGAATTATGTAGAATCATGATTATTCTTCATCTCTCCTCTATTTCAGAACATCCCTGGAAAGATCATTGGCCTGCTTTAAGGGGAACAATTAAAGCAATGAATGTGGTTCTGCTTTTGCTGATCGTGCTGTGTTTGTTCATCATTTTCTTTCAAATGAGGTGGAGAAGTGGTGAGTGTTGATGTAATAAAGTGGTAAATGTAAATGTCCAGTCGAGTCAGTTTTATTTCTGTAGAATCTTTACAGCTGCTGTTTTCACAAAGCAGCTTTACAGGATCCGGTCCGAGCCCTTAATGAGCGACAGACTCACTAAAACTGGAGGAGGAACCTTGGAAAGACCCGAGACTCACCAAACCACTCATTCACTCACTCACTCATTCACACTGGATAAGAGAGTCTGTTTAATGCCATAAATGTTAAATGTTACAACATTCATGTTACTAAATTGTCTAAATGACTTTAAGGTCTCCCTTATTAAAAAGAAAATAGTACTGTTTTTGTTCCAAGGCTATAAAAGGTTTACAACACAGACAGCACCCTCCAAAATTATAAACAGAAAATGTATCAAAAATGTATACCCTAACCACGAGGCCACCGCTGCCCATAATGCAGTTTCTGGAGTGAAGCAAGCTCCTGTTCAGATGAACATTTGCACCATGGAAATGATCATATGAATTAATAGAACTGAATTATGTAGAATTATGATTATTCTTCATCTCTCCTCTATTTCAGAACATCCCTGCGAAGATCACTGGCCTGCTTTAAGGGAAACAATTAAAGCAATGAATGTGGTTCTGCTTTTGCTGATCGTGCCGAGTTTGTTCATCATTTTCTTTCAAATGAGGTGGAGAAGTGGTGAGTATTGACTCTAATGAAACAGATTCAGTTCAGAAAAGAATGTAAACATAGAAGTCAAGCTGAGTCAGTTTTTATTTCTGTAGAATCTTTACAGCAGCTTAATGAGCGACAGACTCCCTAAAACTGGAGGAAGAACCTCAGGAAGAACCGAGACTCACTAAACCGCTTGCTCGCTCCCTCCCTCCCTCCCTCACTCACTCACTCACTCACTCACTCACTCCCTCATTCACTCACTCACTCACTCGCTCACTAAAACATTCATTCACTCAATAACCATTCACTCACTCACTGAACCATTCACTCACTCACTCACTCACTAAACCATTCACTCACTCAATAACCATTCACTCACTCACTTATTCACTCACTCACTAAACCATTCACTCACTCACTCACTCAATAACCATTCATTCACTCACTCACTAAACCATTCACTCACTCACTCACTCACTTACTCACTCACTAAACCATTCACTCTCTCACTCACTCACTAACCATTCACTCACTCACTCATTCCCTAAACCATTCACTGACTCACTCACTAAACCATTCACTCACTCACTCATTCAGTATACCATTCACTCACTCACTCACTCACTCATTCACTAAACCATTCACTCACTCACACACTAAACCATTCACTCACTCACACACTAAACCATTCACTCACTCACTCACTCATTCACTCACTCAATAACCATTCACTCACTCATTCACTCACTAAACCACATTCCTTTGCTCACTAATAATCCAAACTTTCCTGATGTATCTTCCAGGGTTTAGGTCTGGTGTCCACATTAAACACACTGGACATTTGTTTTCATTGGAATTCACTGAATCTGCTGTGATCTTTAAAGAGTTGCCACATCATGCAAGGACTCTAAAAGGAACCTTTTGGTTGGTAGAGAACCTTTAAACTACGTGAAGGCTCAACAAGCCTTTAAAGGGTGTTTGGTTCTTTAAGGGAACCAAAAGTACTTTTAGTTATAAAGGTATAATGAATAAATGATACAACATAGAGAAGATACTGTTGTGTGTTAAACCCCCAGAAAAACACAGCTGATCCTGAAACACTAGTAGAATCACCACACACACTTTCAGGACCACAACCAGAGTCACCACTGAGACCAGTCCACCTCCCATTAACATCTGAACAGCAGTCCTGTAGTCAGAAACTGAGCAGTGAAGAAAGAGGTAGAAGATCTAAACTGCACAGCAGCAGATGGGCCGCAGTCTTTAACTGTTCACCTGTACATCTGTTTCTAATAAAGTGGCCAGTCAGTGGAAGTACAGTGTTTCTAATAAAGTGGCCGGTGAGTGTAAATGATCTGATCTCTGTGTTTCAGAGGGATCTCCAGTGGAGGATCACTGTGATGAATCTACTGATTCGGATTGAAGATGGCGGTCTTTATTTGTAACCCCGTTAAACAAGGAGGACCTGCAGTGAAATGTGTCCCTACAGGACTGTGTAAAGACACGAGAAGAAACAAGAGGACTAGTTCTGGAAACAACACAAAGGGTAACGTAATAAGAATAAAGATAAAAAAGATATAAAATGAGAGAATAAAATTGAATTAAAAACAGATCAAATTAAAAGGCTGAGAACAAAGACAGCAGACGGCACGTTTTGCTTTATAAAGTCTGAATTAGTTATGAATTCAATGAGACCAAAAAAAAAAGACAAAAGAAATCCAGAAATAAAAAAATTAATGCGAAAAATAAAACTGAAAAAGTGTGAGATATGGATATATATTTATTTATTGTGCTTTTGGCCTTTTTTTTTTATTTTGTGCTCCATTTAATCTCCTTGTCAGTGCATTAATTATAGTGTGTGAAAATCACACTTTTTATTAAACAGATGGTTCTACTTAGTGTTTACTCAACATCTGAGTTCTGACCTCTGAATGGAGAGTGTTTCAGATCTTCTTCTTCTTCCTCTTTTTCTTTCGGCTTCTCCCATTTAGGAGTTGCCACAGTGGATCAACTGCCTCCATTTCTTCCTGTCCTGTCATTATTTATAGTGTATTGCTTTACTTAAAAAATGACAGTGTGTTAGTTTATTACAATATTGTTCTTTACTTTAACATCAACTGTGTTTTTCTTTACCTTTACATTTACAGTGTTTTTTAAACAGTTTTTTATATATATTTTAGCATTTATAATATTTTTTTTACTTTGGCATGACATCCACAGTGTGCCTTTACTATCATTTATATTATTTATATTTAACATTTACAGTGTTTTAAAATTTATAGTGTTTCTTCACATGGATATTTACAGTGTTTTTTTCACTTGGTAGTCACTTTTCATAATTATAATTGTCCTGTTGAACTGGATTTAGTGTCGCGTGGGAGATGTTTATGGAAAAACACTGTATGCATAATTTGTGGCACAACTGGTTCCTTTATTTTTATGTAAACCTGTTTGAAAATAAACTATTATCATGATATATTATGATATCAAAACATTGAACATTTCTTGAAGTATTATATTTTTGCCATGACAGCCAGCCCTAATACTGCAGCTTCATCTGGGTTCACGATCATCACCTTATCTCTCTATTATTGCTCTCCCAGTTTAACCTGTTGCACCGTTAACAGTCGCGGCACTTCTGATACCAAATCCACGGGTTCTCTTTATTTTTGTAGGAAATTCCAGTTTGATTAATCACACACAATTCATTCTCTGTATTTCAAACCATCCAAACACACCAGGAGTGATCAAACACCAGGAGCGGGCTGTAAATCTTGTAGGGGTAGCTTTAGGGGTTAGGAATCTTGCTCAAGTGCACTTCAGCCATAGGTGCAGGAGCGGGAAAGTGTTGATCACTCTTCACTGCCTACCAGTCCTCAAGCTCCTTTACCATCAGGCCATGGCTGCCCTGTGATCTGTTCACTAATGTACTGAAGTCCAGTTTTATGGATTTTGTACTTTTTAACTCTTCGGAATGAAGGAGGAAGATTCAGAGGACCGGAAGAAACGGAGAGAGTTGATCCGCCGTGGCGAGCCCTAAACGGGAGCAGCCAAAAGAATAAGAAGTACCTTTGGTCAACTCGCATTTTGGCCTTCTCCTCCCGTTTCACTTATTTTGTTGTATTTTAATTCCAGTCTGATGTTCTAATATTCACATCAAGCTCATGAAATGGGCTGGTGGGGCAGCGGTGGCCTAGTGGTTAGGGAGCTGCTCCAGATTGGAAGATTGTGGGTTCAATTCCCTCACCAGTAGGTTGATTGGAGGTGCCCTTGTGCGAGGTACCATTCCCATCACTGCTCCCCGGTCGCTTTCATTAGCTACCCCTTGCTGTATGGGTGAAATGCAGAGGTTGAATTCTGTTGTGTTGTAGTCTTTCTTGTCGCAATGACAAGAATAGTCACTTTATAAATAACTTTGTTTTGCCTTACTTCACTTTGATCTACATTTCTCCTCATATAAGTTTTACTCATATGTTAAGCTCCACATTCCCAACTCAGAAAATAATATAATAAAGTAAAATACTAAAATATTAATAATATTTAAAATAATAAAAAAAACATAATTTGATCCAGAAAATCATAAATATCGTCAATATCAGCAGCCCTACTCAATGAGTAAAATGGTTGGTTAGCAGAGTCTCCTGCAGGGGGAAACCCGGAGCAGCGTTAGTCATGCGCTACACCCTTTACCCCAGACATGTCATGACCAGCAACCTTCTGACGAGTGATGAATAAGGTCTAGAAAATGAGAATGATTTTAAGAACCGAGGATGCAGGAAAGGACACAAAAGACTTTAAGTTTGAATCAGGCTCACCTTCCTGTCTCTCCCAGCCTCATTTAAGAGAAACATAAAACATTAGGCATCAGTGTTACCAACACAATGCAAGCCACAAGCAGGGCCAGATTGAAGGAGCATCATCTAGCAAAAAATATACTTTCCAAAAACAGTGAGTCCAAAATCAAACCTGCTCTCCATTTAAACACCAACCCAATGTTTTCAGGCTGGGCAGAGTGACCCAAACCTCAATTCTAGCTACACATTGGGAGATGAAACTGAAAATAAACTGGACTTAATGGACTTTACGAAACAATTTATACATTTATGTAAAAAGTCATAAGAGCGTTCAACTTCAGTCCAGATCAGAAATTCAACAGGAATGCAACAGGAATGTCAACGAGCGAGTTGCGCAGAAGAGCTGAATCTACAAGCAGCCATTCTGAAAGGTTCAAGGTTGTTTTGTGCACAGATGACATTCATTGGGTTTTACAGAAAGAACATGAGCAGAAACACATGACAAATAAGTCATAAAATAAAAATAAAAAGGAATAAAGTTACATTCGGTTCAATAAGTTAATGAGTGGAAAAATGCATACAATAAATACAGAGAAAATTACAGATTGTTTAGAGATGAAAATAAAGCTTCAGGTTAACGAAAGGTTTGATGGCTACCTGATCTTAGCTGGTTCCAGCAGAGGGCAGCATGACAGCAAAATGCCATGTACCCTGATTAGATTCTAGGCATCACTAGCAGGTGTTCCTATGATTTAAGAGACCAAAAAGACTGATGGGTATCATTTCAGAGAAAATCACTCAAAACATTGGGAGAAAAACACATTAAGCACAGCTATTAGCTCTGTATCTGATTGGACACCCAGTTTGAGAAACTGGATGCTTTGTTTTCTGATTTTAGTTCAAATCGAGGGTTTTGAATAAGCTGTAGGTGTCTGATGGCCGTTTTGGGGATGAAGAATACTTTGATCATAACCCCTGCAGGTTGTAAAGGCAGGAATATGCCTCCTAAAATCTTCCTTTGACACAAAATCTCTGCTTTAGTCTTGAGATGCCAAAATGTTGATATACTTACAGCTAGTCACTGAAACTCAGATCACATGCAGGTTGGGTGCAACAGGTCCACTGTAGGACTAGGGATCAGCACAGGCACTCCAAATGTTCTGCAGCTTCATGCACAGCTGTACTGCAAGTTCTGAGGTAGCACGTCCTCACCAGTTCCATGGTTCTAAATCCTTGGAGCACTTTTGGTCGGTACTGACCACTGCATACCAGGAACACCCCACAAGGCCTGCCATGCTGGAGATTTGTTGACTCAATCTAGGCTCACAGTTACTCAGATCCAGTTTGTATCAGCTTCAAGAACTAATACTTAATCTGCTGCTTCAAAGCTCTTAGCCATTGATAGGAGGCAATCAGTTTTCACTCCAGCTTTCGGTGCTTAATACTCAAAGTTGGGATGAAAATGATTACTGTGATCATTGTAGCTGCTGAGTAAATCGTTCATAAACCAAAAAAGTGTAATGGCGCAAAATGGTGGCATTCATTTAGAAATATTGCATCATTCCAGGTGATTTTTTTTTTTGAGTAAAAAGTTAAGTAAGAAGAAAGCTTCTTACTTCAGGGGCTTTCAGCAACTCACTGCCGGAGCAATAGAACATGAAAGGTTCTGCAGTTCATGGGCAGATTTATCACACCTGACTGTGTCAGAGGCAAAGATTTTAAAGAGAATAAAATATAATAAACAACTAAAAAACAAACACACAAAAAGTCTTAAAAGATAAGCAGAGTGAAAAAGTAACACGTTCCACCTTGACTTGCACTGAAATTATGATGAGCTTGTTCATGCCGCTTTTGCACCACAAGCTCAAAAGGGTTTTTGTACCAGCATGTAAAAATGTTTGCTAATTATCACAACAGCAATATTCATATTTCACAAGTCTTATTTATTAAAATTGACAAACTAGTGGTACCAGAAATCCATATTCATTAATTTGTCACCAGTTAAAAAGTCATGAAACAGCATTGGTGGCATTTATCCATTTCTTTCCACTTTGCTTGAGGAATCTGTGCTTTGAGAACTTGTACTTCATAAACCCCCCTTCAGCAAGTAGTTGCCAGTTCCTGACCTGTAACCCTGCAGGCTGACAACTCATGCCCTGGCACCATCCCAGTGCAGGATTAACAGCTGGATTTGGGCGCTAAACTGCTGAAGGTACACATGACTAAAAGAGGGTTTGACTGATTGTGGTTTGAGGGCAAGCCTGGCTGTTTACTGGGTTGGATCGGTATCTATGGTATGCTTAAAACATGGTTTCAGCTTCCACTACTACCGCAAATGAAAAAGGATTGCGCAATACAATAAATAAATGACTGGATGTCACACAAGTTTCTCTTGCTCAGCTCTACAAAGATGAGCAAGAGAAGGGGTTCCTGATGGGTCCAAAAGACACAATGTGCCAGGTTTAATGCTAGATTTGCTAATTTGTCAATTAATTTTGTTTGAATTGTAAAATGCATTTAAATGACATGATGCAGAAACAGTTATAAACTTTTTCACCGACTGGAATGACTGGAAAGCACTGTTATCAGGAAGTTCTAGAAGGAACCTTTCCAATACCAGTAAGTCCAGAACGTAGCAGCCACAGTCCTCACCAGGACCCAGAAATCTGACTGATATTGTCAAGACATCGTTGGGTTTGAGTCCAAATCCACATTAATCCATATTAATCATAGAATTCGACTATAGATCAATAAACCCCTGCATGGTCTCTTTGAACTCATCTCCAGTTATGAACTTCCACATTTACTCAGACCAAGGTGCTGTTGTTAACAAGAAATATCTTTGGAATAGTCTTCCAGCCAATATCCAAGACACTCTCTCAGTCTCGGCTGGAACCTACATACTTCAGTAACTGATTTCCCCCTCAGATAAAATGTGCAGATCTAAGGTTTCAAAGAATTACAGTGAACTTGGATGTTGGTGCTGCCATGTTTGTTGAAGGTGGATTTAGGGAGGTGTCAGGTTCTAAGGTATTCTCATGTCTGTGATACCCTTTGCTTCTGTCTATTTGGTACAAGCTCCCATTGCCAGGTCATCCGGGGTCGCTCTCTGAGATCCAGGAACTCAAACAGAATCGACAGAATTGTTTTCCATCTTTTGCAAGATGAACGGCTGCCCACTGGTCCAGAGCTAGTCCGTCTTCCTTTAGACTGTCCACCTGATCAGTTTGAGAGCCTTTGGAGTCTCCTGCTCACCTTTCCTCGGCCACCATGGATCAACGTTACTTGGTTCCTCTGAAAGTTTCCTCCTCCAGCTTCAAGGAGTTTTGCTTCTCTCGCTTACTAGGGGCTCAAACCAGAGTTCCATAAAGCTGCTGTGTGACTTCAGCTGTAAAGATTCACTTGTTCATATCAAGGGATAGAAGGGGTAGAGGTGTTCCTTCTGAAGGGAGGGGATGTAAAAAAACTTAAAAAAAACAGTGAAACTTTGTTGCTGGAGGTTGATGGCTCATCATTTAGCTGTACAGACAAAAGAGGCAACGTGGAATGAAATTAACTGCGTGTTTCATTTTTAAAACGGACTTTGTGGATGTTCTTCCCTGAGTGTGGACGTTGTTGAGCAGCATTACAGGCAAGTAAGATCTTCCGCAGAATCTCACTGAGAGTGGGAGGAGTCATTAATTCTACAGGGACACAAAGAAACACACATTTAACTCATTAGCGATAAAACAACTGTGCTGAAAAGTCTGTTTGAAGTGTCGGCTTGAACGACACACCAGAAGACACACACTGGACAGTTTTTTATATTAAATGCATTTATCCTTCTAGTCTTAAGTGTTAATAAAATTTGTATAAAAAAAATACAATATCTTTATGAAATCTAATTACAATGCTGATAAAAAAAAACTCCTAGCGTTCTATAATGCACACTGTACTGTAATGTACCGATTCAGCCAAAATAGCAACGAGCAAAACATCAGATTGCAAAAGTGTTAGATAAATATTTTTAAACAATGGAGACAAGGATATTGGTATATGTGTGTGGACAGAAGTATTGGGACATCTGATCATTTTATCCACAGGAAATCTCATAAAATCTTCTTGGTCCCCATGTTGCAGCTCTACGCTCCACTTTTCTGCCAAGACTTGAAAGTGAAAGTGACAACCCTTGTCATTGCGAGGTCAAAGCACAGCGAACCACAATGAAATTAGACCTCTGCATTTTACCCATGCACACTCAAACACCGTGCAGCTATTGAAAGCACCCGGGGAGCAGTGACAGGGACGGCACCTTGCTCAAGGGTACCTCAGGGCACCCTATTGGGAAGGGGTTCGAACCCCCGATTCTCTGATCATGTGGCCAACGTCCTAACCACTAGGCCACCGCTGCTGGATTTGGGTGCTAAACTGCTGAAGGTACATATGACTAAAAGAGGGTTTGACTCTTGATTCTGGTTTGAGGGCAAGCCTGGCTGTTTACTATATTGTACCGGTATCTATGGTATGCTTAAAACATGGTTTAAGCTTCCACTACTACCGCAAATGAAAAAGGATTGCGCAATACAATAAATAAATGACTGGATGTCACACAAGTTTCTCTTTCTCAGCTCTACAAAGATGAGCAAGAGAAGGGCTTCCTGCTAGTTCCAAAAGACACAATGTGCCAGGTTTAATGCTAGATTTGCTAATTTGTCAATTAATGTTGTTTGAATTGTAAAATGCATTTAAATGACATGATGCAGAAACAGTTATAAACTGTTTCACAGACTTTCCGCCAACTTTCCAGGAGATATTGCTTTGTCCCAATTTCTGCCCGTTCATCCAGAAAGGCATTATGAGGTTGGGATTGTTTCAGAAGCCCTGGCTCACAATCTTGGCTCGAGTTTACCCCAAGGTGTTTGAGATTCTTCCCAATCAAACTAATCTACCATGTTTTTAGGGACTTTTTTCTGGGGAGTCAAAAGAGCCTTCACCAAACCTTTTCCAAAAAATGTTGGCAGAATTGAATAAAATGTCTCCACCCGAACTAAGGGACCCTCCTCTACAAAACTTTACATTTAGCGCAGTAGTCAGACAGGTAATGTTCACCTAGCATCCGCAATGATCACCTGGATTGCCAGACAGAAAATTGTGATTCATCAACAGAACATATGCAATAGCAGGGCTTTACAGCCCTCCAGCTGACACTTAACATTGCATGTGATGATGTGATGCAGCTGCTTGGCCTGGAAACTCTTTCCATGAAGCTCCTGGAAATGTTTTTGCGTTGAGTTAAAGGAAGTCAGGAATTCTGTAGTTATTGATTGAGTGATGGAGACTTTCAAACCCTCAGCACTCGGTGACCCCACTCTGTTGTTCCTAAATGCTTTAACTTTGCAAATAAAACTACTTGGAGCTGACTGTGGTAAATATCTCAAAGGGAAGACATCTCACAGACTTATTGCAAAGGTTGCATCTTAGAAAGAACCACTCTTGAGTTTATGAAGCTCTTCAGAACAACCCATTCACAAACGTGGGTATACCTGACTGCAGGTCTATGGGCCTGCTTTTATATGCAAGAGGTGCGTCCGATTACTCTTATCCATCCTGTTCACCACTGAAAGCATCTAAAAACGGACATGCAGGCATCTGATATGGAAGATCGAGCAAAGGAAGATGCCACAAGTTCGGTTCAGAGTGTGTGTGTGTGTGTGTGTTTCCAACAAATGATGGACTCACCTCATCAATCATTATCTGCGTCGGTTTGTCATCGTTGTCGTCACTGGAATCATCCTCATCCTCAACTGAGAGAGAGAGAGAGAGAGAGAGAAAGAGACACACTGTTAAACTCCACAAAGAATTCAATCACCATTTTCCTGATTCATTTGAAATAGATATTTAATAAACATATAAACACATAAAGAACTGCAAAACCTTGAATGTCCCTAAATAAATAATTTAAGGGCTTTAATCTCCATAAATATAAATAATAAATAAATATTCCATAAATACAAAATGTAACATTAGAATGAAGATGAATGAACCAGAAAGCAGCGAAGCAGTGAAGCAGAAGAGTTTAGTGTGTAAGCTGTAGACGAGTGGATGAGAGAAGAACAAAGGTTCAGGATTTCTGCCTCCCTTCACTGTATGGATGTGTAAAGGAGCAACACTTGATTAACTCGAATGAACCGATTAATCCAAAGCAGGAATTTGATGGAAAGTACAAGTAAAACCAGGCTTCCACCAGGAGTCTGGGAATTGTTAATTCTGCAGAACATCACTTTTTACAGGATATATATTGGTGTTTATTTTAATATTAGAGTTCTGAACACACAAAAAGTCACTTTTTGCTGGATTAATGTCTGTGTTTATTCTAATATTAGTGTTAAAAACACACAGAAATGTCACTTTATCTGATTAATGTTAGTATTTACTCTAATATTGCTGAATAAATCACTCTTTACCGGTATAATATGAATTTTTATTCTAATATTAGTGCTTTTGGCCAAGGTAAACAGCCATTAAATATTCTTTTGAACATTTATACACAGCACTACATCTAATTAATATGCATTTACATAAATATAAAAAATTACAAATAAAACATCACCCAAAATTCTAAATTCCTGTAAAAGAGAGACTTTGTAAAAGAGAAAATGATTAAAAAGTGGCAATAAAGCGCTTTCAGTGCAAGTATCTTTCAACTGTTTGGTTTTATCATCAATAAGCACAGTTCTACAAGGATTTTTACCTAGTGAAGCTTCTTCTTGTTCGTTTTGCTCACTCCATAGAAGACACCCATGAAGGACTCCAAGGAGTGACAAAAGAGGGCACAAAATACATCTGAAGCCTTTCTTCTTCCTGTGCATGGTGCAAACTATCAAAATAAAAATGCTCCACAGCATTAGGAGCCAGAGCCACCAGTTTGTCTCTTTAACTTTCCATGGTTCAGCCATATCCTCATTCATTAAAAACGAGAGGACTTCAGATTCTGGAATCTCATTTTTATCTCTGGCTTTGCAGTATTTGAGCAGTTTCAGTGCACACTTCTGCAGCAGGTAATCCCTGGTGACCTGGTTAAGTTGGGGTAGACTGTCCCATTTATTTGTAACAGGCAGGTACTTTCTGTCCTCCGCCACCCACTGCTCTTTTTCAGTGTTGAAGTAGATGATGACCTTTCCGTCTAGCCTGTATTCGGCCGTGCTCTTCAGCAAGGTGGCGTACCCAGTTGGGTCGGTCTCGATTACGCAGCCGCGTCTCTGTTGGAAGTGATGAGGATCTGAAATCCACACGGAAACAATTGAAGCCCCAAACACAGGTTACTATACACACTCCCAATGCTTAAATTTGGCACTGACCATTATAACTGACGTCCAGAAGGTAATTAAAACCTTCAAACTCTTTCAGAGATGTTGACTTCTTCCTTTTTGTTTTACTCTGCCAGGACTTTTCCAGCTCTGCAGATGCCATGTTCTTGCCATCCGTGTAGTAGACTATCTCTTTCCCGTCGAACAGGACAGCCGCCGTCCGCTGCATGTACCATACAGAGGCGTTTTGTGAAGGATTGAAGTAAACAGTGTGGATGTGGAACAAGTAGTGTCTCTCTGTGGGACAGACAGAAAGCAAGGAGGAGTAAATACATTAGCTGGACCATAAATGCACTTCATTTAGCTGAACAGTCAGGTTCATTGAGCCATTTGTGATTTTTACATCATTACTGGGCAGCAGTGGCCTTGTGTTCAGGGATGAACTGAAGACTATTAGGTTGTCCTGAGGTTCCCTTAAACAAGGCACCATCCCCATCACTGAGCACTGGATCTTCATGCCACTGCTTCACTCTGTTTGATGGGTTAAATACAGAGAATGCTTTTCATTTTGGTTGACTGAGTGCTGTGTCTTCACATTTTCACTTAAAATTTCACTATAATTTAATACTTTAAGAAGACTTGAAAAACTTTTACCCTAAATACGCAGTAACTTAGAGAGGTCTCAGTCTGAGACCATGGAGGTCTACTTCTCTAGGGTCTCTCCTTGGTCTCTGAAAGCAAGTCTGAGGCCTTTGAGAATTTCAGCGGTGGTCTAGTGGTTAGGGAGTTGCCCTGGATCAGAAGATTGTGGGTTTTATTCTCTCACCAGTAGGTTGCCCTGAGGTACCCTTGAGCAAGGTACCATCCCCATCATTGCTCCCCAGGCACTTTCAATAGCTGCCTACTGCTGCAAGTGTGTGTATGGGTGAAACACAGAGGTTGAATTTTGTGCTGCGTTTCACAAAGGGTTGTCACAAAAAATTTGCAGGAATGAGATAGAAGAGGCACAAACAGCGAGACATGGAATCAATGAGAATAAAAAAAGCTTGTTTAATAAGAAAGAGGCAGAAAGATAAGCAAGGTGTGAGGAGAATAAGAGTTGGGATGATTAAAGAAGAGGTAGATAGCAGAGGGAAGCAATGGATGAAGAGGCTGATGAAGAAAAAGTGGAAAAAGAAGATTTCCAGAAGAGAGAAATGTGATGACAACCAAACTTGAGTTCAGGGCACAAAGAAGATGTGCCGTTCTATGTAATGGTGCAAACAGAATAATTTCACATGATCTCAAGGCTAATTTGGCGTTCACACGATTAAAGCACTGAACCTCCACTCACTGAGAGTTTTTAACCAGAAGCCCCAGATCAGAGGTGTTCACTCAGAACAATTCATCTCTTGATTGCTAAGACACCATCCAAGGGACCCAATAAACATCAAGCAGGTTTAATATCTAGACACTCAGTGCTCTGCAGAAATCTTGTGCACTCCCTCAGTTCTTCAAATTTTCCTTCCAAAGAGCCTAACTTTTTGTATTTTTAATGTATTGTTGAGGAACACTTCTCCAGGTTTCCTAAAGGACAAAGTGTTTGTTTTCAGAACAGTTCCTGTACCGGAGTAGTTTCGAAGGATAATTGTTTTTTGTGGTTAAGCCACACAGTGAGCTACATTTCAATCCTTCAAGCAAAACAAAACATCTAACTGCTGACTAGGAATGCTGAGCGGTAAAACCCCTCAGGGCAGGGAGTCCATTGAAAGCTACAATCAGTAAAGCACCGGACACACATGTTATTTATTTTCATCTCCTTATCTTTTTCCTCCTTTTATTTTCACTGAGCAAACAGTTTTGATCATTTGCTATT
Organism: Hepsetus odoe; assembly: GCA_017165825.1. NCBI lineage: Eukaryota > Metazoa > Chordata > Actinopteri > Characiformes > Hepsetidae > Hepsetus > Hepsetus odoe. Next base: position 28,334,971 of record CM029372.1, on the reverse strand, counting down.
TACTAAGGTACATTGCCAGGTACGTTGTATGTTATCGCCCAGGGAGGAGGAGATGTGGTGGTGGTGGTCTAGTGGTAGGATACTTGCCTATGGTCCTGTGGCTCAAGAGGTCCTGGGTTTGAATCCCACCTCTAGCACTACCATCACTGGGTCCCTGAGCAAGACCCTTAACCCTGAGTGTCTCCAGGGGGACTGTCCCTGTAATTAGGACATGGAAGTCGCTCTGGATAAGAGCGTCTGATAAATGCCGTAAATGTAACAGAAGCAGACAAGAGTACTCTCTGAAATTCCTGAGAGATCACAGGCGTTGTTGGTAACATTATGGCCATTGCATAATTTGAGCATCTTTTAGATCATTCTGAGCCATAGCGAGAGCAAGCAAGCATTAAGACAGTGGGGAAGACTTGCGGAAGAAACTCGATGCTCTGAGTAGAGCTGTGGAGAGTTTAGGACAGGCAGGTATGAGTGCCTGAGGGCTGCTAGCAAGGCATGTAAGCATGTCCTGCCAGAGGAACAAGCATGCACAAGGCATGAATTAGGGCTGAAGCAACGTATTCAGCACTGGATTTGAGTTCAATTGGTGAACAATTATTAAAAAGTATCTTTAGATAATCGTGATAATCAGTGAATGTAACTCTGCCTAGCTACTCCTCCTTCTTTTTCTTTCGGCTGCTTCCATTATGGGGCAGTGGTGGTCTAGTGGTTAGGGAGTTGCCCCGGATCGCAAGATTGTGGGTTCTCCCTCACCAGTAGGTTACCTTGAGGTACCGTTGAGAATGGTACCATCCTTGTCACTGCTCCCTGGGCACTTTCAATAGCTCCCCCCTGTTGCAAGAGAGTGTATGGGTGAAACACAGAGGTTGAATTTTGTTGTGTTGTTTCACAATGACAAGGGTAGTCATTTTCACTTTTTCAAAGCAGATCGTCCACCTCCATTTCTTCCTGTATGCAGCATCTTCCTCTTTCAAACTAACCGCCTGCATGTCCTCTCTCATCACATCCATAACCTTCCTCTTTTGTCCTTCCTCTTCTCCTCTTGCCTTCCTCTAGCAGATAAACTGCTCATCTCTCCTCTGCATCCAAACAATGCAATCTCACTTCTCTCACTTTGTCTCCAAACAGTCCAAACTCAGCTGTTCCTCTAATAAACCCATTCTTCTACATTTGTATGAAGCTGATCAATCTTTGTTGAGGCAGTTAATCATATTTCTGCTGTGATCAACTGTATCAATAAATTAAAATCTTTCATTGATTAAAATGTCATCAAAACCTAAACTAAAATCTGTATTTAACCCTAAATGCCTGTGAGCCAGACGTAACTTCCTGAATTAGCAGAGAACCTTCAAAATAATTCCCATTGATCTTTTTATTTATTCTAATGACATTTTTTATTATTTGAGAAATTCTCATTAAGAAGAAAGGAGGGGAAGTGTTATATTTGTCCTCTCCTTATGGTGCAACCCAGAACACATCTCTGTCAAGGAGCCTGTCTGCAGCCCACACATCAAGGTGATAACAATCAGACTTTGTACATTTTACCTGGAATTTACTAGCCGCATCGCTGTTTACATTCCACCATAACGTGGCGTCATGTGTGACATAATTCAGCATGGGCACCTTCATCAATGCCAAAGATGATTTTCATCATGCCTCACTTGGCACAACTGGAGAAGATCTGCTGTATGTAAAGCCTAAAAGAGCATCCATCCATCCATTATCTGCCACTTGTCCCAAACGGGGTCGCAGGGGAGTGCGGGAGGCCAACCCAGCGCACACAGGGCGAGGACGGGGGACGCACCCTGGACAGGTTGCCAGCCCATCGCAGGGAGAAGCGGGACGGGGACGGTACCTTGCTCAAGGGAACCTCAGGGCAACCCATTGGGAAGGGGTTCAACACCCTAACCACTAGGCCACCACTGCCCCCCGCCTAAAAGAGCAGACTGGGCTTAATGGTTAGAGCGTGCATGGAGTGTTTGCTGGTTCAATCCCCTGACTGACAGAAAAAAGGTGGGGGTGGGTGAACAATGCAAGTTAACTTCTCCCTGTTCACAGGAATTTAAAATTTAAAAAATGCAAAGATACCTATAGATGCCCCTCTCTTACCATGATTCAAACCACTTGTTCAGCCCCAACAGTTTCATGAGGCCATGGAGTCACTATGTGCTCCATTAGAATTCAATGACTGGAACTCCCCTGTATGAACCTCACCGGGAAGACATACTGCATTTCTCAGCTTCTGACATGACAACTCCATTGTTCAATAATCAACAACTCCATAATCCCACAAAAGATAGTCACTGCTAACAACAAAGCCTGAGCTGCCAACAGCTACCAAGTGAAAAAATGTAAAAAGTGACAATTTGTCATCCACCCAAGTGGAGTAGAGGGCAGCCATATCCTTCACCCACCAGCAGTGCTGAGGATGGTACCTTCTCAAGGGTACTTCAGGGTAACCTACTTGTCTGAGACCCTAACCCACTATCCTCCAATCATGGGGACAAGTGCTTAACTTCTAGGGCACCTATTCCTCCAGAAAAGAGCCTTTTGGACAGAGGTGTGGTCATAGGAGAAGTGGGGTGAGGTTGCTACCAAGAATCTAGAGTGAGCCAATAAGCAGAACCCGTTTTTCAACAGGTTTGAGTCACAAAAGAGTTGTTAAGTTTGGTGAGTAAAACTACACTTGCCCAGGGAGTTGTTCTAACTTTTCTTCACACACACACTACACACTAGACCTGAGGAGGGTGGCAAGAGGCCTGGTAGACCACTAAAAGGAATGTGGTGAAAACACCATGTAGAACCTGAGAAGAAGGGTTCTATCTCATCTACAGCACCATTTGAGCAATTTAACAAGACCCTTGCCCCCACAAAGCTTGGAGGAAACTCCCCATGTTGACAGACAATGAACATTACTCTGGAGAGCTCCATCTGCTGGAGTTACAAGAAGATTATCGAGTCCTTCATATGCCTGCACTTTCATCTGTACAAAGCTGGAATGGTGCAAGATCTATAGCAAAGGCCTCAACTTACTTTACTTTTGAACAAGAATCAGAAAAACTCCATTCATCCCACAGGACATTGCTTTACCTCCTGTGAAGACTCTGGTCCTTCAGTCTTCAATAGCAGATGCTGCACTTCTGTGCTGTAGGGAAGGCATTGCTAATCTAAGATATTCATCAAGACAGCAAGCTCTGGTTATTCCACTCCACTGCAGAATGTTAGCCAAACTGAAGGATCTAACAGGAAGATCTTCAACCTTAACTATCTTCCATCTAGTTAGAAAACCCCATTTAGCTATGTAGTGTGTCAGCTATGGTAATATACCTTTTGAAGAAAAAAAAAGAAATGCTGTACTTTCTGTTGAGTGTATTTCGGTCTAGATTTTCGGATCTCTCATCAATATAACCAAATAAGCTTACCTCCCACAACAGCTGCAAGACTGTTTGCCATGAGGAGCAGGATTAAGCATGAGCAAAGTGCCATGACAACAGCAGCCATATTCCAGACATTCAGGTTTCGCTGCTTCCCTCTTCACCCGAGTCTGCCATGCAGTTAGATGGGTCCTGCCTCTCTGTGGGAGCGGCGCACAAAAAACAAACAGCTTTTAGTTTGTTGCGATGACACTAGCTGCAAGTTTGCATGCTGGGGCAGGTCATCAGCTGGGAATTGAACAGTTAGTGGAATACAATAGGCAGCAGGTTGTAAACACTACCATTAAAAATTCATGGTCACCTGCTAATCATGGCTCTTAACCACATATCCTTTTGTCCAATCTATGTCATTTGCATCAACTGCTCTTGACTGTTTTGGCAGAACAGTAACATTTTGATGGCATTCAAAAAATAATAATACAAAAAACAAAAACCCATTGCATTATGTACAATTGAACATGATTTATTTATTTATTTATTTATTTTAACTCTTTAATATTTTAGAGTCTGAAGTCTCAGGTACAGGAACATGATATTACCTGCAACTTCCAAGAAGAGGCATTATCCTGGTTTACATGTTGACAGGGAACTGTGTTCCACAAAAATCCCTCAGGGATTAGTCTTTGTTATTGCTTACTTTATTATATACCCTTTGTAATTCCTTGTGTAGTTTCCTATTTTGCAAAACTATGTATCAGCATGGTTTGCATTTTATTTTCCTGCTGGTTGAACAGGTTTGTTTTAGCACACAAAGGCAATATAGAGCGGCAGTGGCGGGTTGATCTAACGATCAGAAGGTTGTGGGTCACAGATCAGTAGGTTATCCTGAGGTTCTCTTGAGCACCATCCCCAACACTGCTCTCTGGGTGCTGGATCTGCCACATTCTGGACTTTGTGAAGGGTTAAATACAGAGGAAGCATTTTCTTTCGGTGGATATTGTGCTGTGATGTGTTCACAGGGAGCAATAGTTTATGTTTATAGGATATTAAGAATTGGATGGCAAACAAAATGAAGACTGGGCTCATGATGTTAGGGGGTCTAATGTTGTTTTTAGAATGATATAAACTGACCCTACAACCTTATTTAAAAAAAAAGACCTATGTATCTAAAAAAGCCTAATTTCACTTCCTTTGTGACAGTTCTTCAATTCTTTCTTCCTTTGTTTTTATGGTGCATAAGCCCTGGTTCATGTTACCAACCACTGGTCTTCCGGCCAAAAAACTCATAAAAACAGTCCAGCAGCACAGCTACTTCACATTCCAGGACTTAGACCATTTCTTGTTACACCGGCTTCCATACCTGCTCACATTTATCTCCTATCAAATACAGCAGTGACATCCTTTGTCCTCATGCAAAACCTGGCTAGTATGGGCGCTAGATCTTTAAATGCCTTCAGAACTGTGCAGGCCTTTCTGCTCTCAAAACTAACCTTAAGATTTACAGACATCAATGGGGACATAAAAGCAGCCGTAGGAGCCCTGCAACCTCTACGTGATTTGAAAGAAATTTCAAAATCATGTTGTATGCCTCAGCCTCATCTGTCCAACTGTTTCCGTCATGCATGCGGTATAAATAGGAAAACAAAAACGTGCCTTTTTTAAGATCTTATTTCTGACCTACATTGATAAACCAGCGTTATCTAGAACACCATCCTCCTAATGAGTGCACTGATGCTCCAGCCCTTCCCACCACAATGCTAACCCTAGTTAGGATAAGTGGTTCACAGGATGGATGGAGAAATGGTTGAATAAATGAACAGATAGGAAAATAGTTTATGGCTCAGTTGAGTATAATTATCACATTTGTTAGCTCTACACATTAATAATAATAATAATAATAATATATACATTTAAATTTATCTCAAAATGCTTTCCACAACAAAAACTAATTCTTTGCATTGAACCCATTACACCTGCAGCAGGGGGTAGCCATATCCAGCAACCGGGGAGCAGAGATGGTGACAGTACCTAGCTCGAGGTTATCTCAGGGCAACCTACTGGTTCAGCACCCAAACCCATGACCTTCTGATCCTGGAGCATAGTCCCTTAACACAACCCCTCCGCTGGAATAATATGGTATAAATTGTTAACAGAAAGCTGTGCTTTATAGAAATGTTTTTATCAGTTTTTTAAGGACTAACATAAAAAAATGACCCAAACATCTTTGAGTGACTTTGACTTACAAATTTTACAAATTACATATTTTTAGGCTTGTTCTGTCCCATAGAGCTGTTATTATAGGGAACGTGTGCTCCTCATCTACAGGCACTTCTAGTTGGGGGAGCTTTGGGTTGCTTAAAGGCTACAGCCAATCAAACAGTAGCAAGAAACTGCCAAGTCATTTAGCCTTATTGGCTCAGGAAGGCAGGACTGAGAGCAAGTTCTGTGTACCAAAAACATCAACACTGATGGGCAAGAGCGGTTAATGTTTAATGGACTTCAAGGCTGGGGAGAATTCTGAAGTAGGACCTTAAGTTCCTTATATCTGAGCCGTGATATGAACAGATGTTGTTCTTGGAGAGCTTGGTCTGGGTTGGTTCTGCTTGTTCCTCAGCAGTAGGACCTAAACCGAGTTTGTTGATATGGATCTGGAACATCTATTTTTGGGAATGGATTACTTTGAACTGGACCTGAGTTTGATAACTGGATTGGGATCCATGCGATCAAACCAAACCAAGGGGTCAAACACACAATACACACGGTGCACACACAGATGGAAACCAGGTTCTTGAGTTGTAATATGGAGTTTACATGATCACGCTTATGATGTTGGTAAGCATTTCAGAATATTATAACTATCATTATTATTAAATGTATGAATGTCAAACCCCAAGTTAAGATTAGAAACACCTGAAAAGGCTTCGCTGTGACCTGAAAGGAACAGAATCACAGCTCAGGAACAACCTGCTTAGCGACACATAACAGCATGTCTCAATGACAACATTTCAGAACTAATAGCAGGAGTGTCACCAGGACGATGACAGCTGTCAGGTCTGCTTGACGCTGCTTTAGGTGGTCCCAGACCGACCAGAAGAACGGGTTACCTTCCAGGAGGTTTCACGTCAAAGAGTCCAGTAATGACGTTAATCTCACCAAACTCTGGTCTGGTGGTCATTAAAGGTGGAACAGAAAATATACAAAAATAATAGTTTTTCAAAGAGCACAGGGCAGACCCTGAAAAAAGAGGGTGAACTCAAGACAAATGCTGTATTTTTTAAGATAATGATACCATTTCTTAATTCAGAAGCTGCTTTTTGCTGTTGCTCTTCCTCTGGAGTGAGGCTAGAGTGAACACTGAGATGTTTAGACTCGTTCGTGACTGTGTTTAGACTGTTAGTGCTGTGAGAAGTCCTGTGTTTACGCAGCAAAACAGGTTTACTTGGGACATATTTGGACCGTCTGCAAAAATCTTTACACAAGAAAATATTCAGTTTAAAATATGATTATATTTTGTTATTCGCAACTTATACACCAGAATGCACTGTTTAGAGTGCAACGCTTAAAAGAAAAACCCTTGAAAAAAATGGAAATGGAAGCAGGACACCAAAATGACCCGTAAAAAGGTTAGAATGTACATCCGTAAGCTTTAACGGCAGATTTGAAACAAAATGAACTGTTTCCTACCTTAGAAGCCTTTAATTTCTCCTCTGCCGCGTTAGAGACGGACTCCAGGAACACAGATTGAGAGATCCTCCCTCCTTCAGGTTCCACCAGAACAGGTGGAGCTGGTTGCTCTTTTGCCTGTATGTTCTGAATGGTGGGTGTTAAAGGGTTAATGTGTGTGCTTATCCTCAAATATTTCCCCAGAAATGCCCAAATGAAATCTACATGAACAACCAGGATGACAAACAAGGTCTGAGCACAGTGAGATGACTGTGGGGCACTGTGGAAAAAATAGACCACATGAATGACTGAATTTAGTTATGAAAGAGTGCAGAGAAATCACTCTAAGTTGATGGTCATCCCTTTTTGGACTTTTTTGTTTTTAAGTAATGATGGCTATTTGATTCTTTGGTATATAAGTGGTGGTCTAGAGGTAGTAAACATGCCTTTGGGCCAAGAGGTCATGGGTTCAAATCCCACCTTCAGAAGAACCATCGCTGGGTTCCTGAACAAACTTCAACACCTCCAGAGAAACTGTATTTAGGAAATGGAAGTCACTTTGGATAGGATGTGAAATACTATACATTTTAAGTAATTCACTCTCTAAATGTGCCAAACATACCTAAAAACACATTTTGAAAAAAATTTGGACAAGAGCCATAAAACTGAATTTTGTAAAAAAAAATTTTTTAATACCCCAAACAGCAACAAACAGAAGTATAGGATAGAAGCTTTGGAAATGTATGTGTGACCGGTTCTGGTTGAAACATGTTTAAGTAGATATAAGTAGAACAGAAAACCAGCCCTTTCATGCCTGAGGCGTTTATGAACTGAGATACAAACTGGAACTTTATAAACACCAGTGACTCACAATCCAGGAAGTTCATGAAAAGTTATTCATTTATTTTTAAATCTAAACATGAACTTGCTCTTATCGTTCACCCTCAACACAAATGTTCACAAGCACGTTTAGATTTACAGCAACAAGCCAGCAGGGAGGAATCACTGCCTCGTTCCTGGTGCACAGTTAAACAGAGATTTACCCAAAAAAAAACACAAAAGTTTTAAAAGCACTCAATGCAGCAGTTTAAAGAAATCTTTAAATCAGGCTCTACTACGTTCACAGCATTTAGCAGAGGAACTTACATGTCCTAATTACAGGGACAGTCCCCCTGGAGACACTCAGGGTTAAGGGTCTTGCTCAGGGACCCAGTGATGGTAGTGCCAGAAGTGGGATTTGAACCTGGGACCTCTAGAGCCATTGATCCATAGGCAAGTATCCTACCACTAGACCACCACCACCCCTAACAGCGTGCCACACTAGCAGCTTGATGTGGTTTGCAGCATCATTTTCAGTTTCAGTTTATTTTCCTGGGACAGGGAGACCTCTAGTGTAGATCCTCTGATCCTGCAGCTCTGGTTCAGTTGTCCTCTCTCCTCTGTGTGTCACTTGTAGTGGAAATTCGACCTTCTTCACACATTTCTGTTCAATAATGAGGATTTACAGCAGTTCAGAACATTTAGTGATCTTTTTTCTCCAAACACCCCACAGAGGTGAAATGTACAAACATCAGCTGTAAAGGCACAGAATTCACATTTACACACACAAGAGATGCTGAGATGTTTCACCCAAACAGAGCAGCATTGCTCAGAACTTAGAAATGTAACTTTCTCAACAAGTACAATTCCATTAAAATGAGTTCAAATTAAATAAACGGTAAAACAAATCCCCCCAAAAAATCCCCCACAAAGCAGGTAAAAATGCTGGAAACACAAAAGGCAGCTTTCAGCAATTTTGTAGAAAAAACAAGAAATTCCTTTAACCTTTTCAACAAGATGGTGAAATCCACCAAACATGGAGTCACACCACAATGAATAAGATCAGCAGATACAAAACTAAAAGACAGATTCATTCCAGATACAGAAAAAAAAAAAAACACTCGCTCACTCATTTTCTGAGACCCTTGTCCTAATTAGGGTTGCAGTGCTGGAATCTGTCCCAGCTCTCACAGAACAAAAGACAAGGAGACACCCTGGACAGGTCGCCAGTCCATCACAGGGCAGAAGGGCAAACACACACACTCAGTCCCGTCACTGCTTCCAATAGCTGCCCCCTGCTGCACGTGTATGGGTGAAATGCAGAGGCTGAATTTCGTTGTGCTGTGCATTTCACAATGACAAGGGTCATCACTTTCACAAGAGCATGGTGAAATCACACTTGGTGGAGGAGTCACTCTACAATGAATAAGATCAGCAGATACAAAACTAAAGACAGATTCACTGCTGATGCAATAAAAGACACTCACTCACTCATTTTCTGAGCTACTTGTCCAAATTAGAATTGCAGTGTTGAAGTCTGTCCCAGCTCTCACAAGGAGACACCCTGGACAGGTCACCAGTCCATCACAGGGCAGATACACATTCACGCTCACATACAAAACACACAAACTCTCTCAGGGGAATTTATCATCTCCAGTCTGCCTGACGTGCAGGTCTTTGGATGGTGGGAGGAAACTGGAGCTCCCAGAAGAAACACAGAGACACGGGGACAACAACAGATTATAAAAAAATCCATCCAACCATTTCCTTCCGAGGTCGGGTCGCGGGGGCAGCAGCTCCAGCAGGGATGCCCAGACTTCCCTCTCTCCGACCACTTCTTCCAGCTCCTCCAGGCGGATCCCAAGGTGTTCCCAGGCCAGCCGAGAGACATAGTCTCTCCAGCGTGTCCTGGGTTTTCCCCGGGGTCTCCTTCCAGTGGGACGTGCCCGGAACACCTCACCAGGGAGGCGTCCAAGGGACATCCTAATCAGATGCCCGAGCCACCTAATCTGACTCCTCTCGATGCGGAGGAGCAGCGGCTCTACTCTGAGCCCCTCCCGGATGACTGAGCTTCTCACCCTATCTCTAAGGGAGAGCCCAGACACCCTGCGGAGGAAACTCATTTCGGCCGCTTGTATTCGTGATTTCGTTCTTTCGGTCACTACCCACAGCTCGTGACCATAGGTGAGGGTGGGGACGTAGATCGACTGGTAAATTGAGAGCTTTGCCTTTTGGTTCAGCTCCTTCTTCACCATGACGGACCGATGCAGAGCCCGCATCACTGCAGAAGCTGCCCCGATCCGCCTGTCGATCTCCCGCTCCATCTTACCCTCACTCGTGAACAAGATCCCAAGATACTTAAACTCCTCCACTTGGGGCAGGATCTCACTCCCAATCCTGAGAGGGCACGCCACCCTTTTCCGACTGAGGACCATGGCCTCAGATTTAGAGGTGCTGATTCTCATCCCAGCCGCTTCACACTCGGCTGCGAACCGATCCAGTGGGAGCTGAAGGTCACGGCCTGATGAGGCCAACAGGACAACATCATCTGCAAAAAGCAGTGACCCAATCCTGAGCCCACCAAACCGGACCCCCTCAACGCCCTGGCTGCACCTAGAAATCCTGTCCATAAAAGTTATGAACAGGATCGGTGACAAAGGGCAGCCCTGGCGGAGTCCAACTCTCACCGGACAACTCCAGAGTAGAAGAGAGTCCAGCCCCTCTCAAGGAGACTGGTTCCAGAGTCCAAGCTGTGCGTCGAAGCGAGTCCGACTATATCTAGCCGGAACTTCAACCTCACGCACTAGCTCAGGTTCCTTCGCCACCACCAGGCCTGGCACCAGAGGGAGGCCCCGGTGACCCCGTCCGTGCGAGGGAAACCGTTGTCCAAAAATCTTTTTCATCATTAGAGGTCCTCTGAACCGCTTTGTCTCTTCCCTCACCTATGACCTGTTTGCCTTGGGTGCCCCTACGAGGGGCATGAAGCCCCCAACAACATAGCTCCCAGGATCATTGGGACACGCAAACCCCCCCACCATGATAAGGTGGCAGTTTGAGGAAGGGAGATTATATAAATAAATAAATAAATAAATACATTTTAAAAAATACAGACATTCAGACTCCCTGCGATGGGCTGGCGACCTGTCCAGGGTGCGTCCCCCGTCCTCGCCCTGTGTGCGCTGGGTTGGACACCAGCGCGACCCCGCGACCCCATTTGGGACAAGCGGCAGATAATGGATGGATGGATGGACATTCAGATTCTCTTAAGCTGCCTTTTGATAACAATACTTGGTTTTCCCACAATACTTGTGGTACCGCTACAGTAATACAATCCTGATACATCTATTAATAATTCTGGTGTTTTTGCAAAGAACACTTACAGTAATTATTTTATCTG
>CM029372.1:28311039-28323224 GCA_017165825.1 Hepsetus odoe | reverse complement strand
ATACATTTAAATGTTTGTTTATTTATTTTCCAAAGCCACAGGGAGCAACGTAAGGATGAAAGAGCCGCGGGTTGCCGAGCCCTGGTCTAGATGCTCGTTTAATATTGACTCAGCTTATTGTTAGAGTTATTAATGTGATTGTTCATTTCATTTGATCTTTAAAACAATAAACATGAAATAAAATGAAAAGAAAGCATTAAATGTCAGATACACATGAACACCCAATGTGCATCCAAATGACATAATGAATGTAAATGACCTCAAATAACCTTTCTAAAACAGACTGCAGTATGAAATTCATACATGAATGAGGATAAAAGTAAGTCGTCTGAAGGATGTTATTTAAAAACAGCAAACTAAGGCTTCCTGTAATGAAAGGTGATTTATTTACATTTACGGCATTTAGCAGACGCTCTTTTCAGAGTGACTTCCATGTCTTAATGTTACGAAATCGTAAATATTGATCACTGATGATGAACTGTTGACCTTTTCGGTATCCTTCTTTATTTACTCTACTTCAAAGAGTTTGATACTTATAGTTGAACTTGTGCCTGAACTTACAAATGATAGAATTCCTTCTTTTCTCTTTTAATTTTGTAACAAGGCATGTGGGTTAATTACCCTGTAAAATCAGAAAAGTGAATAAAAGGCTTACAGAGGGGGAAGCACTTGGCAGTAGCTGCTGGTCAAGCCTGGCTCCCCTTGCAAGATCCTGCAGATCCTGTGTTTTCCTTTGTTCTACTGTCTGTGTGTGCAGGATTTTTCTAACACCTAAATACAGGGACAGTCCCCCTGGAGACACACAGGGACCCAGTGGTGTAGAAAAACATGGACTGAACAAATCTTAGATGCTATTGTTCAATCTGTTTCCAGCCTCACTTCATATCTTCTCTTTTTCTTCCTCTGTTCTCCACAGATAAACACTCTCTGTGTTACTCTCTACACTCACCAGTCTGATCGACCAGAAAACATCTTTCAGTTCAGAGCAGTGACTCTACTGAACGACTCACAGATCGACTCCTACAACATCAGAGATGGTGTCAGGACTCCTAAACAGGACTGGATGAAGGAGATACCAGAGAAATACTGGGATCGTGGCACTGAGAAGCTGAACAATGAAGGGAAGATCCTCTATTTATATTGGCTGTTGGTACTCTATAGAGACGATAACTTAGGTGAGAAAACGTCAGGATTGTTTCTAAATGTCTCAGATTTTATTTATTTTGTTGTTTGTAAAATAAAATCTTTTATCTTTTGAATATTAATATGTATTATTAACAAGAATCCTGAAAAGACTTCTCTCTTATTTTAGAAAAAGAAACTCCGGGCATAATCAGTTCGAGTTACAGGAGGAGTCAGACTGAAAACACTGAACACTAGCAGTTCAACCTAAACTCTGAACAAAGACTCTTTTCTCATTTCTAGTGTCTGTAATTATTAAATAATGTTCTCTTCTTCGTGGATGGCCGTGTTCTTTCAGTGGAGGCAGGGCTGTGAGGTGGGAAGAGCTCCTGGACGGTTCAGTCCCTAAATGGTAAGCACGAATACGTGCCACGCGGACAGGATTTAGTCTCTATAACTGGACCTCCTAAAGTGGGACAGTCTCAGTAAAGGAGGCCAGTGAGATGGTGGACGAGTGTGGCTGAAGGACAGGTCCTCATGCTGTTCAGTTACATGATGAGTGTGTGGAGTGGCTGAAGATTTATTTAAATTACTTCAAAATCAACCCAAGTGAGTGTTAGGATTCTTCAAAACAGAAGTCATTTCTAGAAATGAAGTGTTGGGATCACCTGTGTCAGCATCAGTTCTAGTACACTTGCACACAGTTTCTTTGAAGGACCTCTCGCTGGTCGTGGTCGCTCCAAACATGACTGTGTTTCAACCTCCGTGTGACACTGATGATCACCAGCACCTGTTTGCTAAAACTGGTTGATCAGACACTGACTATAATCCTACAGACTCCCTGACTTTGTGCAAGTGTACCTAGAAGAACTGATGCTGCTCTGAAGGCAAATGGTAGTAACACCAAATATTGAGTTGATTTAGATTTTATGTTGACCACAGGATCAGAAAGTTGTGGGTTTGATTCCCAGACCAGAAGGTTGGTTGTTCTGAAGTACCTCTTTGATAAGGCACTGCCCTGTCACTGCTCCTGCGCCTTCACAGCGTTCTCAGCCACATGTTCATGCGTGTGGGTTAAATGTGTAGGGTGGTGGTGGTCTAGCAGAGATTTGCCTATGGACCTCTGGATCAAGAGGTCTCGGGTTCAAATCCCACCTCTAGCACTACCACCACTGGGTCCCTGAGCAAGACCCTTAACCTGAGTTGCTCCAGGAATTGTCCCTACCAGACATGCAAGCCGCCTGATAAAGAGCGCCTGCAATGTCAGAAATGTAAATGTAATGCAGAGGTGTGATTTCGTTGTGTTCCACTGTGTGTTGTGCTTTGTTTCACAATTACAAGAATAGTCACTTTCACTTTTAAAAAGGATGGTGATAACTGAAGAAATGAATCTGAAATTATTCCTAAAAAATCCCTTTTGGGGAGCATTATTCCTCATAACACCCTGCATTTACCCCTCCATTCACAAGTTCTCAGAGGCGTTGAATCATTTTGAGGCATTAAAAGCCTTTTTCAATTCCACTCACCACCAGGAAAAAAACAAACAAACAAAAAAAAACCTTAAAATTTCAAAATATTTTCTTACAATTTTAAGAAAAAAATTTTCTTAAAATTTTTAAAAAAGAAATTTCATTTCTTTCAGGATCATTTAAATCACATCCATTATGAATGACTTTCTTTACTTTAAAAAAAAAAAAAAAATCTGCAAAAAAATGAACATTATAATAACAAGCAATTAAATTATAATAACAAAAAGTATAAAAATGTACTAAGGGTATGTGACCCAGAGTTTTACAAGTCTTGATTTTAAACTTGGACACGTGTCGTCTTCTCTGTTGGAACATTGGTTCAATCCCTGAATGAAGGTTATATTTTTATTCAGTTCTATCTGAATGTTAATTTTACTCTGTTTCTCTCTCCAGGTAAAGGAGATGTTCACGCGTTTCAGAAGAACCAGAAAGGCCCAGACAAGCGACCCTGACCTGCCCGCCAGCTTCTACCCCAAAGATGTGGAGATGAGTGTGGGGAAGGTCACCACTACACTACCTGAACATCTACTGACATCCTCAGGAGTCCGACCCAATGATGATGGAACCTTCCAGCTGAGGAAGAGTGTGGAGATCCAGATGAATGATGATTCAGAATACGACTGTCACGTTTCTCACAGCTCACTCAGTGATCCGGTCATTATAAAATGGGGTAAATGTGTCTGTCTGGTGGCATTTTTTATTTTGAAGTCTCAAATTGAAACTTCTTTTTTATTTTACCCCTTCATATTTATTAAGAGGCTCTTTTGGTAGCTCTTGTGGTATTTTTACGAGGTGATGAAGTGACCTGAGGGAGTAATTTGTTCTGATGCATGTTAAAATATGACTATAATTTATATTTAGAAAAATATATCATTAATTTGTCCGTACAGTTCAGCCAATGATCTCTTAAAAAACATGTTAAAAAAATGAAATTTACTTGAAGAAACCATTTTGTCTGCAGATGGAAAATGCAGCCATTGCCGAAAATGGACTGCAGAAGTGACTGCAGGAGGCGTGATGGGTCTGGTATTGATTGTTTTGGTTCTGGTCTTCTTTGTGGTCTTCGTTGTCCAGATAAAGAAAATAATTACTGGTGAGTATTAGACTATATTGATACAGAATTAGTTTTAGAAACAGTAAACACAGTTTTGATAACGTTTAACCAGGTACTAAAAGGTCTCTCCAGTGTTTCAACAAGATTTTGTTGAGGATCAATTTTTTTTTCACATCTTTTACTTCCTCTCACCGTGACTTTTATTTTGAAGTATATCACCTGTGATGTATTATTTTTATTGATGGCGCAGATTCAGAATAGAAACCAGTGAAATGTTTCTTACTTGTAGGTGTTTCTATCGCTCTTGTAGAAAACAGTAACTACTTTATCCCTTTGGGTTCTAGTGGTTATTAGTTGTTCTTCAAACTGTTTTCCATACTTTTCTAAACATGTATAACCCAATTTAGATTAAAAATTCACACAACAAAAATGATCTTCTCTCCAGAGAAATCTGGAACTTTCCTCTCAGGCTTTCTTTGCAGGAAATGCTGTTTTTCTGTTGACACTTCTGAACAGCCTCTCCAGTAATCCTGACCTTCTACCTCTTCATTGTCATTTACCAAACACAGAAATCGTGTTTCATTATTCTGCAGTTTAATTACTCACCCAGGTTTACAGACACCTGTAGAACGTTATCTATATATAATTTAAGTCATCAGTTAAAATACACACACACACACACACACACTTGTGTTTTTTGTTGATGTCCTTCCTGACCTTACCTCCCCATTTATCTTGGCTTAAGACCAACGCAAATATATTATATAGGACTGTGCAAAAGTTTTAGGCAGGTGTGAAAAAATGCTGTAAACAAAGAATGCTTTCAGAAATATAATAATGATTGCTTATTTTGGATCAACTTACAAAATACAAAGTGATAATGAAAGAAAAATTCTAAATCAATCATATTTAAAAGTTAGCCACCTTTGCCTTCTGGTAGCAGCATCGTTCTTCTAGGCAATAATTTGCACAGTCAAGGATTTTGTAGGATTATAGTCGGTGTCTGATCAACCAGGTTTACTAATGATCATCAATGTCATACGAAGGTTTGAATCACAGTCATGAACTGAAACAGAAACAGCTCTGCAGGAGGCTTAAAACTGGGTGAGGAACAGCTGAACTCTGCTACCAAGGTGAGGTTGTGGAAGACAAGTTTCATGTCATGGCAAGATTGAGCACAGCAACAGGACACAAGGTAGTTCTACTGCATCAACAGGAGGATCAACACTTCAGTTTCTGAAAGCATTCTTTGTTTACAACCTTTTTTCCACACCTGCCTAAAACTTTTGCACAGTACTATAATGTTATATTTTATTACATTAATATATATGTTTTGTTTACATTTACAGCATTTAGCAGACACTCTTATCCAGAGCCACCACCATGTCCTAATTACAGGGACAGTCCCCCTGGAGCAATTCAGGGTTAAGGGTTTTGCTCAGGGACCCAGTGGGGGGTAGTGCCAGAGGTGGGATTCGAACCTGGGACCTCTTAATCCATAGGTCCATAGTCAAGTATCCTACCACTAGACCACCACCACCCCTAATTAATTGTGTGTATATATTATAGTCCGGATAAATGGTGAGGTTGATGTTAGGACGGGAATCAGGCGTAAAACATTTTATCAAATCAGTAAATGGACAGTCCCTCCTCGACTGGGTCTGGATTGGACGACACCAAATAAAAGAATTACTGTAGGTGTTCTGGTCAGGTGACCAATTAGAGATTGAGTCCAATCTCAGTGTTCCTGTTGCAACATTACTGTTTTACATTAATTATTGTTTACAGAAAACGACAAGCAGCTCCTAAAATGAGTGTTTACAAAAACACCAGAATTATTAACAGATGATCAGGATTGTATTACTGCAGCGTCACCAAGTGTTGTGGGAAAATGCAGCTTAAGAGAATCCGATCTGAACGTCTGTATTTTTTATACTCTGTGTGGTGTGGACATGTTGTCCCCGTGTCTCTGTGTGTTTCTTCTGGGAGCTCAAGTTTCCTCCCACCATACAAAGACCTGCACTTCAGGCAGACTGGAGATAAATTACCTCGAGTGTGTGTTTGTGTATCTGCTCTGTGATGGACTGGCGACCTGTCCAAGGTGTCTCTTGTCTTTTGCCCTGTGAGAGCTGGGACAGAATCCATCACTGTGACCCTAATTAGATCAAGCAGCTCAGAAAATGAGTGAGCGAGTATCTTTATTGTATCAGGAATTAATCCATCTTTAGTTGTATCTACTGATCTTATTCATTGTGGAGTGACTCAACTCTTGGTGGATTTTTCCGTGATCTTGTGAAAGTGACGACCCTTGTCATTGTGAAACGCAGCACAACACAACAAAATTCAACCTCTGCATTTCACCCATACACACTCGTGCATGTGGGGAGCACTGACGGGGACGGTACCTTACTCAAGGGTACCTCGGACAGCCTATTGGTGAGGGAGTCGAACCCACAATCTTTCGATCTGGGGCAACTCCCGAACCACTAGACCACTGCTGCCCCTACTGTAAAACAGTAGAACCATTGATAAGGTCAAAGGAATTTCTTCTTGGGGTTTTTTTTTTTGCTCAAAGCTGGTTTTGTGTTTCCTGCATTTTTTTTTTTTTTTTGTGGAGGAATTTTTTTGGGGATTGTTTTACCATTTAATTCATTTGAACTCAATTTAATGGAATTGTACTGTAAGTG
Source organism: Hepsetus odoe (assembly GCA_017165825.1). Taxonomy (NCBI): domain Eukaryota; kingdom Metazoa; phylum Chordata; class Actinopteri; order Characiformes; family Hepsetidae; genus Hepsetus; species Hepsetus odoe. The sequence goes on along the minus strand of CM029372.1, from coordinate 28,316,832 downwards.
AGAAAGTTACATTTCTAAGTTCTGAGCAATGTTGCTCTGTTTGGGTGAAACATCTCAGCTGCTCCCTGCTGCACAGTGGTTTGGGACCAGGCCCCAGGATTGGAAACTTGCATGTTGCCTGCTGTGTGTGTGTGTGTGTGTGAGTGAGTGAGAGGGGATTGCGTTGTGGTTCACTGCGTGTTGTGGTGTGTGTCACAATGACAAGTTAGTCACTTTCACTTCACCACTTCCACATGACATGTCCAGAGTGACTTCATGTCCCTAATTACAGGGACAGTCCTCCTGGAGCAGCTTGGGATTAAGGGTTTTTTGCTCAGGAACCCAATGGTGGTTGTGCCAGAGGTGGGATTCAAACCTGCAACCTCCTGGTGTGTGAGTGAGTATCCTACCACTAGACCACCAGCACCGTCTAGAGTACAGTCTCAGTGTTCCTGTGGCAACACTACTGTTTTACATTCTTTACAAAAAGGACAAGCAGCTCAGAAAATGAGTGTTTACAAAAATTCCAGAATTATTAACGGAATGGATCAGGATTGTATTACTGTAGTGTTTACATCACAGCCATTGTGTTTAAGTCAAGCATTGTCTCCAGGTAGCTTTAGATCTGAGCTCTTAGAACCTGTGTTTTTAATATATGTTGTGTTTCTCTAATGTAAATAGTTTCGGGTTGAACAGGAATTCTGATAGAATAGAAGGCCAGTTAGATCCTGTAGAAGGTGGTCTGTTAGATCCTGTAGAAGGTGGTTTGTTAGAGCCTGTAGAAGGTGGTCTGTTAGATCCTGTAGAAGGTGGTCTGGTAGATCCTGTAGAAGAAGGTCTGTTAGATTCTGTAGTTTGTGTGTAGATCAGTAGTTACTGTTCTGAGCTCATGTTTACAGATTATTATGTTTAATGGCTTGTATGTGGTGCCCCGGTGGCAGAGTGGGAATCACGGTCTCCTCACAGTGAGAAGGTCCAGGGCAGGACGGTCCAGGTCCTTTCTGTGTGGTGTGGAGATGATGTCCTTGTGTGTGTTTGTGTTTCTTCTGGGAGCTCCGTTCTCCTCCCACCGTCCAAGGACCTGCAGCTCAGGTGGACTGGAGATGATAAATTTCAGAGAGAGAGAGAGAGAGAGAGTGTGTGTGTGTGTGTGTGTGTGTGTGTGTGTAAGTGTGTTTGGATTTAGTGTGCATGTCTGAGAGTGTGTTTTTGTGTATCTGCCCTTGTGATGGACTGGCGACCTGTCCAGGGTGTCTCCTTGTCTTTTGTCCTGTGAGAGCTGGGACAGAGTCCAGCACTGCAACCCTAATTAGGACAAGCAGCTCAGAAAATGAGTGAGCGAGTGTTTTTATTGTATCAGGAATTAATCTGTCCTTAGTTTTGTATCTGCTGATCTTATTCATTGTAGTGTGACTCCATGTTTGGTGGATTTCACCGTCATCTTGTTTAAATGGTCAAAGGAGTTTCTTCTTTTTTCTCTACAAAATTGCTCAAAGCTGCAAAATTGGAATTGTACTAAATGAGAAATTTACATTTTTAAGTTCTGAGCAGTGCTGCTTTGTTTGGGTGAAACATCTCAGCATCTCTTGTGTGTAAATGTGAATTCTGTGCCTTTACAGCTGATGTTTATACATTTCACCTCTGTGGGGTGTTTGGAGAAAAAAGATCACTAAATGTTGTAACTGCTGTAAATCCTCATTATTGAACAGAAATGTGTGAAGAAGGTCGAATTTCCACTACAAGTGACACACAGAGGAGAGAGGACGACTGATTGGATTTACTTTGTTTACTCCATTTGTTTCTTCTGCTGGTGTGTAGTGATGTAGAGCTCTAAAGGGTGTTAATGTACCTTACGTCTAGAACTCTTGTGAGTTTCAGAAGAAGAACAGATCTTGATCAGGCGTCACCTCAACCTGTGAACCAGAGCTGCAGGACCACAGGATCTACACTAGAGGTCTCCCTTTCCCAGGAAAATAAACTGAAACTGAAAACGATGCTGCAAACCACATCTAGCTGCTACTAGAGTCTGATTTAAAGATCTCTTTAAACTGCTGCAGCGAGTTCTTTTAAATGAACTTTTACTGAAAACTGCAGACTCCTATATGTGTTTTGTTTATTTTTATTTTTTGTTCATTTTTGGGTAAATCTCTGTATACCTGTGAACCGGGTGTGAGGCAGTGAATCCTCCATGCTGGCTTGTTGCTGGAAATCTAAACATGCTTGTGAACATTTGTGTTAAAAGTGAACGAAAAGTGCAAGTTCATGTTTAGATTTTAAAATAAATAAATAAATTTCATGAACTTCCTGGATTGTGAGTCACTGGTGTTATTAAGTTCCAGTTTGTATCTCAGTTCAAAAACACCTCAGGCATGAAAGAGCAGCTCCTTTTTCAGGGTTTCTGTTCCACATCAATTTAAAATGTATAGTATTTCACATCTTAGCCAGAGAGACTCCCATTTCTTAACTACTGAGACAGTTTCTTTGGAGGGTTTACAGTTTTTGTTCATATCCAAAGATAGGTGGGATCTGAACCCATGACCTCTTGACCCAAAGACATGTTTCCTACCACTAGAAGCAGCAAGTCTTTCTACAATGAAAGTAAAAATGCATTGAAAATCAGCTACAGGGGAAAAAAACGAATAAAACTAAAGCTGTTCTCATGGGTTTGGAGAAGTGATCCTTTAACAGCATTTGAAAGATCTCTGATGAATGAGATTCTTCTTGGTTTAAATAATGTACCAGATTCCCACTAACAAAAAGTGCACACAAATCAATTTATGGCAAAACACAAAAATGTATTTTGGTTTGTCATTGGACTATCAGTCAGGCAGTCATTGTCTGCCGCTTGTCCCAAACAGGGCCACAGGGGAGGGCTGGAGTCCAACCCAGTGAGCACACAGGGACACACCCCTGAATAGGTCACCAGACCATCGCAGGGAGGGACCGGGACGGCACCTTGCTCAAGAGTACCTCAGGGCAACCTATTGGGAATCTGCCGATCATGCGACCAACGCCCTAACCACTAGGCCACCGCTGCCCCTGGACTGTTTATACAGTTTTCTTAATGGAATTAAAGGTATGATGATGGAAGTGTGTGGGAAAGACTGTGTTATTTAGGGAGCACACAGCAAACAAGAGATCTGCTCAGAAAAATCTGCTTTTTGACAAAAAGTGAAAGTGACAACCTCAGGGAAACCTACTGGTGGGGAATTGAACTCACAATCTTCCAATGCAGGGCCACTCTCTAACCACTTGGCCACCGCTGCCCCCTGCTGTTATAGCAATAAAATATAATCAATTTAAACCCAAATTAAAAACCTAAACTAGTCTGCAAACTAGTCTGCTCTACTGACATCAGCAAACATTTGAGAGAAGTGAATGGATTACATTTTTTATTTTCAAAATTAATTTTTAAGTTCAGGTATTTTATTCATTTTAATCCATAATTTTATCCCGAAATTGTAATACAAAAAAACTTGAAAAAAAGAGAACTGATCTCGATGGGACAATAATGATGGTAGTCTCACCTTGTCCTCCCTGCAGCACTGCATTCTGGGCTGAAAGTGTCATAAACACAGGTATTATTCACTGTTACTGACGCCACCGAATGGAAAGCTTAATTAAGTTTAATTCACCGATGGAAGGGAGAGAGATGGTCTTAAAGCCAAGCTGCCCTGCGAACGAGAGAACAATTATGGTGAAAAAGATTCATTTTGACCAATTAGAAAGATTAGAACATGAACCCAAACTGACAATGTTCTCACATCGTGAACTTTATAGAACTTTCCCTCAAAAGTGTTTTTAGCACATCAGTTTATTAAGAGATCATGGATTCACATCCAGCAGCCTGAGGCAGTCTGTACTTTCTGTGATCCTGACCATCATCATCATCATCATCATCATCATCTTCTTCAGCTGAAAAAAAAGAAACACATACACAGACTGAACTCATGTAAGCAGATTCTCCATCATTTTTATTCTGCTTCACTTTCCCAACATCCAGACCAATTTCAGAATAAATTGACACAAACACACAGAAAAGATGTCCCTCTGTGTGTCCATCAGTGTAGGACAGACAGATTGAGATGGGGAGAGTGGGGAGAGTGCAAGTCTGATTATAATCTCACCAGTCAAGCCTTTTCTGCCCTTCTAACTAGAGATTTTAGCTCTTCGTATCATTCTTCATTCTTGAAACAAAATAGATTTGAGTCCTTCCATCGGCTGACTCTCATATCGTGGTTATCCAGGTCATTGAGCAGCTTCTCCATACATCTCTGCACCAGATAAACCTTCACGGTCTGACTGAGGTCAGGCCATTCGCTCTGCTCTGGAAGGAGATCTTCATCTTGCACCACACACTGAATGGTGTCCACTTCATAGTAGTAGAGGGGGACCTTTCCTCTGTGTCTGTTTTCATCTGTAGTGTCCTGTAAAGCCACAGCTCCACTAGAAGATTAAACAGAAAACTAACCCTTTCTGAGTGGAGTTACAAAGGGTAGGGTGTGAAAACTTCCCACAAAGGTGGTGGCTTTTATATAAACTGACACAATGTGGTTTAACATGCACCACTTCCAATTTGCACTTACATATATGCACTTCCATTCTCAGTTTCATCTCCACTGATCCAACAGTCGACCCATTAAAAAGGAGGACCAGTTTTGGATGGCTAAGTGTAAAGGGCAAGGGGTTAAACGAGATCAAGCTTCTTTCAAACTGGTAAAGGAAGTTGTGCTTCCTAATTCCACTTGACTCTTCATACTGGTAAGTTTGCTTGATTTGTCTGTTGTTTATCTTACTGCTACTTGAGTTCTTACTTTGGGTGCTTGTTATTGGTGTTTTTGGCAGTCTGTTTGTCTGGTTTCACTCTGTACGCTGAAATCAGGTAGTAATTAGGTGTGAATTGGTAGGAGTGGCCTTGGTCCCACTCAGCACTTAAAGAGGGAACAGACAATTTGTCTGTAGCGGATGTAGTAATTTTTCAAGGTTCTGATCACATCCTGTGTTTACTGTATATAGTGTAGGTGTGTGTGTATATATTCTCTATTCTTCTCTCTTCTTCTACCATCAATCACTATGTGCCTACATATACCCGTCCTTATATCTTGTCGACCATTCCGGCATGCCTACAACCACAGAGGGAGAAACCTCAGTAATCTCTCTCAGATTGATCTATCCCCACAGTCTCTCACCCAGGTCTGTGGAGGACTATGGAACTGTCAATCTGCAATACAGAAAGCAGATGCCATCTCTGGACTTGCAGCTCTTCACTCGTTTGACTTCATGGCTCTTACAGAAACATGGATCACACCTGAGAACACCGCCACACCTGCGGCGCTGTCCTCTGCCTTCACCTTCTCCCACACCCCTCGCCCTGTGGGTAGAGGGGGAGGTACAGGTCTGCTCCTATCACGTAAATGGCGCTTTATGCCTCTCAGTCGATGCCACTTCAACATTTCCTCTTTCGAATTCCATGCTGTTACTGTAACCTATCCTATTAAGCTTCACATCATTGTCCTCTACCGTCCCCCAGGCTTACTTGGCAACCTCATCGATGAGCTAGATGTCCTCCTAAGTTCGTTCCCGGACGAGAACTCTCCAATGATCCTTCTTGGAGACTTCAACCTACCAGGAGATAAGATCCATACCAGCGGGCTTATGCAGCTTCTTTCATCCTTTGACCTGTCCCTCAACAATTCTCCTCCTACCCACAAAGCCGGCAACACTCTTGATCTAATATTCACCAGATTGCTCCCTGTGGGCAATATTCTGTCTACACCTCTACATGTATCTGATCACCATCTCTTATCTTTCAGG
>CM029372.1:28288294-28305539 GCA_017165825.1 Hepsetus odoe | reverse complement strand
TCCGTTCATTAATTGTCCTCCACTCGTCTTTAATTTCTCCTCCTCAGTGATGAATGAAGGTTATGATGGAGAGTAAAATCACAGCAGTGGTTTTTCAGCTGGTTTTTGGTTTTACTCTCACGGTTTCCGGCGGTAGGTTCGGTTTTTGAGTTACTTTCACTTTTAAACAGCGGGAAACTTTAAAGTCGTTTCACAAACCTGTTCACAACAGTGATCCAGCTTTATTTGAGGGAACCAGCAGCGACTGCCTTGATCTTCATTAAGTTCTAGTCTGGAGGCTGAGATTTCCCATCATCCACCAGAAATATAATGAAAGGTTAAAGTGGGGAAACGTTATGCTGTCAGTTTTCTGAGGTAACATGATCACGTTACTGGGGTAACTTTAGCATGGTAGATTTCTGAGGTAACATTAGCTCCCTAGTCCCGGAGCTCAGCCTAGTGGTTGACCTGAGTTACCCTTGAGCTAGGGTAACTCCGGGCAACCTACTGTTTTCAAGGTTTGAGAACAAACATGGTTTGGTTCAGTTCAGTTTTGTGTGGGATGGAAAGAATTGTGATGTCTTATTAATGTCTAATTAATTAATGTAATCTAATTAATTGTAGACATTAAGCTTTTTTTGTGAGAAGATCAAACCCTGCTTAGTTTTTCATCCTCTTCTTCTTTCGGCTGATGATACTGAGTGGTCACCACATCGGATCATCGGTTTCTGTTATTTTTTCCTCTGCATCTTCCTCCTTCAAACCAACCCACTGCATGTCCTCTCTCACCACGTTCATAAACCTCCTTTTTGGTCTTCCTCTTCTCCTCTTTCCAGGCAGCTCCATCTTCAGCATTCTTCTCTCAATTTATTCCTTGTCTCTCCTCTTGACATGTCCAAACCAACTCAACCTTGCTTCTCTAACTTTGTCTCCAATTTACTCATTTCTCAACTTTGCTTCCAACCTGTATAATAAACTGGTCTCACTACAGTCCTGCAAACCTTCCCTTTCACTCTAGCTGGTACCCGTCTGTCACACACTCCTGCCACTCTTCTCCATCTTTTCCAACTGGCCTGCACCCTTCTTCAGCTCTCTTCCTCACTGCCCGTTACTCTGATCTGTTGATGCCAAGTACTTAAATTTATTTATTTTTTTCCTCACTCACTTTCATTCCTTTCCTCTCTAGAGCATATCTCTCCAGGTTCTCCTCATGCTGCTCCGTATTCTCACTGTAGATCACAATATCATCAGCAAACATCATCGGCCACAGAGACTCCTGTCTAACCTCATCTGTCAACCTGTCGATTACTATTGCAAACAAGAACAGGCTCAGCAATGATCACTGTTGTAATCCTCCCCCTTTTTTAAATGCATCAGTCACTACTCACCACTGTCACACTACAATGCAACTCCTTCTGACCTTCTCTGTACTTCTCCATCAACACCCTCAGAACAAGCACTATCTGTTGAGCTCTTTCTCAGCGTAAAACCATACTGCTGATCACTGATCATCACCTCTTCGTTGCCCTGAGGTACCCTTGAGCAAGGTACCGTCCCCATCACTGCTCCCCGGGCGCTTTCAATAGCTGCCCACTGCTGCACGTGTGTGTATGGGTTAAATGCAGAGGTCCAATTTCGTTGTGGTTCATGTGTGCTGTGCCGTGACCTCGCAATGACAAGGGTTGTCACTTTCACTTTCACTTTTTCACTTTTCTCTCAACTTGCTTCTACTACTCAACCCAATAACTAAAAATGCTGTGGCTGATCAACTTTTTCCATCCACAAATGGGAAATCTAATCAACTCTGTCCTAAGAAACTGTAAATCCAGCCTCACTTCATATCTTCTCTTTTTCTTCCTCTGTTCTCCACAGATAAACACTCTCTGTATTACCTCTACACTCTCCAGTCTGACCGATCTTCAGAAAACATCTTTCAGTTCAGAGCAGTGACTCTGCTGAACGACACACAGATCGACTCCTACAACAGCAGAGATGGTGTCAGGACTCCTAAACAGGACTGGATGAAGGAGATACCAGACAACTACTGGGAGAGAGGAACTGAGAAGATGAAGTCTGAAGGACAGTGGTTAAACAAAGTCTTTGACTTGCTAGTGCTGGGCTTTGGACACAAGAAGGCAGGTGAGACGATGCCAATTTTTGGCTGACTTGTTGTTAAAGTTGTTGCTGTTTGCTAAATTAATATATTTTAATGACTTCATCCAAACCCTTGATCTATTAAGTATATTAATTGTTTGTGAGTTTTCCCTGTTTTCCCCATTACAGTCACTGTAAAGCAATTGAAGCAGTGGATTTAGACAGAAAGAAAATTTTAATTTTTCACACAAATCCAGGCAAACTGAGGGATGTTGTTTCCCCCAGACATGTATTAAGTCTTATCTTGCATTTCATTTTTTGCGTGTTTCAAAGGAGTTTGAGTTATTTTTTCTTTATTATTTTTTTTAGTTATTTTAGCTTATTTTGTTTACAGATCGCTAGCAATAAAACGTTTAGTTGTGAGCTAAGACATTTTATATATTTCTAGTGTCTGTAATTGAGATTTAATGGGTTCTTCTCCTCTTCTTCAGATGGTCATGTTCTTCAGTGGAGGCAGGGCTGTGAGGTGGAAGAGCTCCTGGACGGTTCAGTCCCTTTAAATGGTATTAATGAATACAGCTACGATGGACAGGATTTAGTCTCTTATAACTGGACCTCTAAAGTGTGGACAGTCTCAGTAAAGGAGGCCAGTGAGATGGTGGACGAGTGGAATAAAGAACAAATTCCTCATGCTGTTCAGTTAAGTGATGATTGTGTGGAGTGGCTGAAGATTTATTTACAGCACACTAAAATCAACCCAAGTGAGTATTAGGATTTTTGTCATTATTTTTATTTAAAAAAATGTTTGTTTTATTGAGCATTAAATTGAATACAACTGTCTTTCTAAAATTCCTAATGATTCAGTGCTTGTAAACACTCACTCTTCCAGATTGGGCTTGGTGGTTCATATTTCTTTACAGTGGTTGTGAATGGAACCAGATGTCATGTATGTTTTATGTCGTCTTCAACCCCACCAGTGAAGCTCAACATTCTAGGCTAGACTAGTAGTCTAGTGGTTAGGGAGTTGATCAGAGGATCAGAAGCTTGTAGGCTCGATTCCCAGACCAGGGCTCAGGGCAACCTCTAAGGTTTCCTTGAGGTATCCTTGATCAAGATACCGCTGCTGTCACTGCACAGGGGGCAGCTATTGAAAGCGCCCGGGGAGCAGTGACGGGGACAGTACCTTGCTCAAGGGTACCTCAGGGCAGCCTACTGGTGAGGGAATCGAACCCACAATCTGGGGCCAACGCCCTAACCACACTGTTGCCCTCCATTATCCGTTAATTATCCTCCATTAACAAGTTTTCAGAGACGTTGAATCATTTTGGGGCATTAAAGGCCTTTTCAATTACATTCACAAGTAGAAAAAATAAACAATCCTAAATTTTAATCACATCCATTATGAATGACTTGCTTTACTTTTTAAATGATTATTTCTGCAAAAAATATAAACATAATAATAAAAAATATACCTAAAGTTATAAAGGTATATAATATAAAAAAGAATTAAAAATGGCATAAAGGTATGTGACCCAGAGCTTTACAAGTCTTGATATTAAACTTGGACACTTGCGTTTCTGTGTTGGAACATTGGTTCAGTCCCTGAATGAAGGTTATATTTTTATTCAGATCTTCATTCTCTCTGAATGTTAATTTGACTCTGTTTCTCTCTCCAGGTAAAGGAGATGTTTACGTGTTTGTGAAGAAATCAGTGAATGATTCAGACAAGCTGACCCTGACCTGCCTCGCCACAGGCTTCTACCCCAAAGATGTGGAGATGAGTGTGAGGAAGTTCACCACTTCACTACCTGAACATCTACTGACATCCTCAGGAGTCCGACCCAATGATGATGGAACCTTCCAGCTGAGGACGAGTGTGGAGATCCAGATGAACGATGATTCAGAATACGACTGTCATGTTTCTCACAGCTCACTCGAAGAACCAAGCATTATAAAATGGGGTAAATATGTCTTTCTGGTGGGATTTATTATTTTGAAATTTCAAATGGAATTTATTTATTTATTTATTTAACTCCTTCATATTCATTAAAAGGCTCCTTTGGAAGCTTTGGTAGTATTTTTGCAATGTGAAGTGACCTGAATGGAGTAATTACTTACTAATGCATGTTAAAATATGAGGCTAAAATTTATATTCAGAAAAATACATCATTCATTTGTCAGTACAGTTCAGCCAAAGATCTCTTAAAATGTTAAAAAAGTGAAATGTACATGAAGAAACCATTTTGTCTGCAGATGGAAAAAGCAGCCATTGCCCAAAAAGGACTGCAGGAGTGACTATAGGAGTCGTGGTGGTTCTGGTATTGATGGTTTTGGTTCTGGGCTTCTTTGTGGTTATCTTTGTCCGGATAAAGAAAAGGAATACCGGTGAGTATTAGACAGTATTGATACAGAGTTTTAGAAACTGTAAACATAAAGTTTTGACCATGTTTAACCAGGTACTGAAAGAAAAGGTCTCTCCACTGTTTCCTAAATGAAGAGTGTTGCTGATGTTTTTTTTTTCCCATCTTTTCACTCCTCTGCTTGTGACTTTTATTTTGAAGTATATTCACCTTTGTGGAGGTATTTTTTTTTTTTGATGGTGCAGATTCAGAATAGAAACCAGTGAAATGTTTCTTACTTGTAGGTGTAAACTATCGCTCTTGTAGAAGACACTAACTACTTTATCCCTTTGGGTTCTAGTGGTTATTAGTCGGTCTTCAAACTGTTTTCCATACTTTTCTAAACATGTATTACCTTTACAAACAATAATACATTTGTAATTATGTTTATTTAAAGTCATTTTATCCCCTGTTCAAGGAAGTGAAGTGAAGCAGGAGTTAGCTATTGAAAGTACTTGGGGAGCAATGATGGGGGCAGTACTTTGCTCAAGGGAACCTCAGGACAACCTACTGGTCGATTCAAATCCATGACCTTCTTATCTTGGGGGCTTTATCCCCTAAACACTAGGCCACCACTGTCCCAGGAAGCTGTTGAGTAGTGGCTGTAGTGCTAGCCTTTTAGTCTGTTAGCTGAGTGGACAGAGTGCTGCTCTGAAAGGTGGGGCAGAGTCAAGGATCTAAAGGTGAAGAAAGAAAGCAATAACCCTTGTCACTGCTAGGTCAGGGACGGTAACTTTCTCAAGGCTACCTCAGGGCAACCTACTGGTGAGGGAATTGAACCCACAATCTTCCAATGCGGGGGCAACTCCCTAACCACTAGGCCACCGCTGAAGTCTGTTGGAAAGTAGGAAGAATCAACTACTCCTTCCTGTCAGCTGATCAAAGATAAGATGCAGAGGACCAGAAGAATTGGAGACAGAATATCCGATGTGGTGACCCTTAAACGGAAGAAGAATGTTTTTCATTAAACTTCTCAAGTCTAACAGGATCTGGAAAATGCAGTGAGTATAAATGAGCAGGTCTGTCTCAGCTGCTCCAGAACCTGCTCTGTTGGTCAGTGCTCTTCTGGGATCATACCAGCTGTGTGGACAGAAACTGAACATCAGTGTCCTTAAAGTGGCTGGATCTTCTCAGAGGAAAAGCTGTCTTCATACTTTTGGACATGTACACTCGACCTTCGTTTATTGCGGTTAATCGGTTCCAGACTCCGTGATAGGTGAATTTCCGCGAAGTAGGATTCTTTATTAGAAATCAAATATTTTCATATTTAGAGCAAGGAAAACCTGTTCACAACCTAAATACGCTTTTAATTAAACATTATCTGAGTTTATAGACATGAAATAACACCCTGTAGTCACCATTACACTCTCATTACAAAATATATATGAGACAAAATAAGACATATTAGACATTACAAATATCCTATTATTGTATGTTTAATTACACATACAGTTCTTGACAAACAAATATAAGAGCAAAGCTGCTTCCGATGCAGTGATGTAGAAGCGTGTATGACAGAAACGAACTTTGTGAGGCTCGGCCTTTCAGTGGGCAGGATAGGACAGAAAATCAGTAAACAGCGCGATCTGATTGGCTGGGGTTTTTTGGAAAGAAGGTCTTGCCCACACACAAGGAGTGGTTGAGCGGCTGCTCCTGGTGTTGAAAGATTTGCGGGGCTGTTCAAATACATAGGCCTACAGTCCATACGAGCAGCAATTTTTATTTTCATTGTAATACAGGAGTGCCACAAAGCATGAAGTGACAAGGCACGACTATACTATCATTTTAGAGTGATTGGATAAGAAAGGAAAAATGCAGGCCGTGTAATTTGGAGCCTAACATGAGCAACATGTCTCACAGTTTCTAATCTTCGAATCATGTACTTTCAGAGAAATTTAAATATAAAGATACACACAACAACAATGATCTTCTTTCCAGAGAAATCTGAACTTTCCTCTCTGTGTTTCCTTTTGCAGGAAATGCTGGTTTTCTGTTGACACTTCTGGAACGGCCTCCAGTAATTCCTGGATCTTCTACCTCTTCGTTGTGATTTATTTCATTTGAACCCATTTTAATGGATTTGTACTAAGTGAGAAAGTTCTGAGCAATGTTGGGTGAAACAATCCCAGCTGCCCCCTGCTATACAGTGATTTGGGACCAGGCCCCAGGATTGGAAACTTGCATGGTGTGTGTGTGTGTGTTAAATGCAGAGGCTACATTGCGTTGTGGTTCACTGTGTGTTGTGGTGTGTGTCACAATGACGAGTTAGTCATTTTCACTTCACCACTTCCACACATGTCCAGAGTGATTTCATGTCCCTAATTACAGGGACAGTCCTCCTGGAGCATCTTGGGATTAAGGGTTTTTTGCTCAGGAACCCAATGGTGGTTGTGCCAGAGGGGGGATTGAAATCTGCAACCTCCTGGTGTGTGAGTGAGTATCCTACCACTAGACCACCAGCACCGTCTAGAGTACAGTCTCAGTGTTCCTATGGCAACACTACTGTTTTACATTCTTTACAAAAAGGACAAGGGTGTCTCCTTGCCTTTTGTCCTGTGAGAGCTGGGACAGATTCCATCACTGAAACCCTAATTACGACAAGCAGCTCAGAAAATGAGTGAGTGTTTTTATTGTGTCAGGAATCAGTCCGTCTTTCTCTGTCTCTGTCTTTGTCATCTTGTTGAAAGGTTCAATGGAATTTTTTGTTTTTTCTACCAAATTGCTCAAAGCTGGTTTTGTTTCCTGCATTTTTACCTGCTTTGTGGAAAATATTTTTTATTGTTTTATCGATTATTTCATTTGAACGTGGACGTTACTTTTAACCCATTTTAAAGGGATTGTATTAATTGATTGAGAAAGTTACAATTTTAAGTTCTGAGCAATGCTTCTCTGTTTGGGTGAAACATCTCAGCATCTCTTGTGTGTGTAAATGTGAATTCTGTGCCTTTACAGCTGGTGTTTATACATTTCACCTCTGTGGGGTGTTGGGAAAAAAAAGATCACTGAGTGTTCTGAACTGCTGTAAATCCTCATTATTGAACAGAAATGTGTGAAGAAGGTCGAATTTCCACTACAAGTGACACACAGAGGAGAGAGGACGACTGATTGAATTAACTTTTCCATTTGTTACTTCTTCTTCTTCTTCTTATGTAGAGTTCTAACGGGTGTTAATGTACCGTACGTCTAGAACTCTTGTGAGTTTCAAAAGATGAACAGATCTTGATCAGGTGTCACCTCCACCTGTGAACCAGAGCTGCAGGCCCAGAGGATCTACACTTGAGGTCTCCCTGTCCCAGGAAAATAAACTGAAACTGAAAATGATGCTACAAATGCTGCTTGTAGAGCCTGATTTAAAGATCTCTTTAAACTGCAGCACTGAGTTTAAATAAACTGTTACTGAAAACTGCAGACTCCAGTGAGTTTTGTATGTTTACTGGGGTTTTTTTTTTTGTTCATTTTTGGTAAATCTCTGTATAAATGTGAACCAGGTGTGAGGCAGTGAATCCTCCCTGTTGACTTGTTGCTGTCACTCTAAACGTGCTTGTGAACATTTGTGTTGAAAGTGAAAGAAAAGTGCAAGTTCATGTTTAGATTTTAAAATAAATGAATCAATTTCATGAACTTCCTGGATTGTGAGTCACTGGTGTTATAAAGTTCCAGTTTGTATCTCAGTTCAAAAACACCTCAGGCGTGAAAGAGCAGCTCCTTTTTCAAGGTTTCTGTTCTACTTCAATTTAAAATATAGTATTTCGCATCTTATCCAGAGAGACTCCAATTTGTTAACTACTGAGACCGTTTCTCTGGAGGGTTTACGATTCTTGTTCAGAAACCCGGTGGTAGGTGGAACTGAAGGTGGGATTTGAACCCATGACCTCTTGACCCAAAGACATGTTTCCTACCACTAGAAGCAGCAAGTTTTTCTGCAATTAAAGTAAAAACGTATTGAAAAGCAGCTGCAGGAAAAAAAAAACGAGTAAAACTAAAGCTGTTCTCATGGGTTTGGAGAAGTGATCATTCGAAAGATTTCCGATAAATGAGATTCTTTCTGGTTTAAATAATGTACCAGATTTCCATCACTAACATCAACAAGTGCACACGAATCACTTCATGCCAAAACACAAAAATAATTTATTTTGGTTTGTCATTGGACAGTTTACACAATTTTCTTAATTGAATTAAAGGTACGGTGATGGAAGTGTGGGAAAGACTGTTATTTAGGGAGCACAAAGCAAACAAGAGATCTGCTCTGAAAAATCAGCCTTTTATAGCAATCCCAATAAAATATAATCAATTTAAACCCAAATTATAAACCTAAAACATACTAGTCTGCCCCACTGACATCAGCAAATATTTGAGAGAAGTGAATGGATTTAAAAAGGCTCACCTGGTCCTCCCTGCAGCACTGCATTCTGGGCTGAAAGTGTCATAAACACAGGTATTATTCACTGTTACTGATGAAAGGACGAAACAACACAGACCATTTCTCCTGCTCTTTTCAAACTCACTCTGGGTGATGACTCTCCCTCTCTTCTTCTTTCAACACAACTGGAAGAAGGAGGAGATCTTATCAGTGTCTATCCTCAGTAACCACCATGTTTTTAATCTAATCCCTGCCTAAACTAAGACGTGACTTTCTGCCAGCCCTTCTAACTAGAGATTTTGCAGCTCTTCGTATCATTCTCTTGAAACGTAGTAGAATTGAATCCATCCATGCTTCAAAAACATTTGAGCTGAACTTCCTGTAGGTTACTTGACTTCTGTCTTGGTTCCAAAACACCCAAAGAAGAAAGCACAACAACAGCAACATTAATCCAGAAATGGACACCGCATCTTCAGATTTTGGCGTCACCGCTGAGAGTCGGCAGACTCTCATATCGTGGTTATCCAGGTCATCGAGCAGCCTCTCCATACATCTCTGCACCAGATAAACCTTCACGGTCTGACTGAAGTCAGGCCTTTTGCTCTGCTCTGGAAGGAGATCTTCATCTTGCACCTTCATAGTAGTAGAGGGAGATCTTTCCTCTGTGTCTGTTTTCATCTGTAGTGTCCCGTAAAGCTACTACTCCATGTTATTTCTGGACTTGAATAAAGGACTCAACAGCCTTGCTGAGCCTCATTTAAAGCAGCTCAGGTTGAACTTAACAAAAACGAAAGGATGTCACTCGTCATCCTCGTTTAAATATGATCAGTTGAGATCAGTTTTGTAGCCGCTCCAGCTCAACCATCCAGTTTATGAAAAACACTTTACTTTGTCTTCTGGAGCCCAACCTGCATCTAATATCACATCAAAGAGATAAAACCAGTAGAAAGATATAAATGCAGTGTTTTAAGATTGTGGAGACCCTAAGTTGTTTTTTGGTTTTGGTTGACGGACTAAATTAGAGCACCTGATTGATCCTTTAACAGGATCAGCTGGAAGAAGAAGAAGGAGATCTAATGTTATGTCATAAAATTACCTCTTTGTGAAGATGAGACACTGAGACACCAGCAGTAAAACCAAATGAGTATAGAGAGACATCCTCCCAGACGGTCAGGTTTCTTCGCTTCCTCTTCACTCCAGTCTGCTAGTCTGACAAGATCTCTGTGGGAGCGACGCTCTTCAGACCCCCTGCAAACAAACACCTTTCAGTCCTCAGTGAATACGGCACACAAAGCCCAAACTCTAGCGTTAAGGGACGAGGCCCCAGGATCGGAGGCTCATGGGCCTGGGCCACTAGGTCACTATTTAGGTTTCTTTGATCAAGGTTATATTTCTGCAGCAACCATTTCCTTATCCACCTTAACTGTGCCGCCTTGCACAATGGAAGCTCCATAAAGACCTGATTTGAAGGTTTTGTGGAAGAACTTTAGCAACCCAGAGCCCTGTTGGTAACCTGTGTTTTCACAAAATTCCTTAAAGCTGCATATTTACCTTTTCTAGTGAACGTTTGTGGCTTTTTTTGTTTTACCATTTGTCATTTTATTTTAACACTGATACCGCTTTTTTACCATATTTGCACATTTTAGCCAAAGATTTTAAATGTAAACATTTTAAGCAATGTTAATATTTTTGTGAATCATCTAAGCAGGGAAACTTTTAAAAGTAAGCGAGGGACAATCCAATACAACAAGATTTAGAATAGAACAGAATATAATAGAATAGAAAAATCCTTTATTATCCCAAGAATGTGAAATTCGGGTGTTACAGGGCTCTTAACAAGAAAGAACAGAAAGAAAGAGAATATATAAAAACAAATATAAAAAATATATAAAGACATCCAAATACTTGTCCATATACACCGAGAGCAAATAATAGTAAATAATAATATATTATAAATAAATAAATGTAAATGTAAATATACATGTAATAATAAGAATTATAATAACAATAACAACAACAACAACAACAATAACAATAATAATAATAATAATAATAAACAAGTAATATTAAATATGTAATGCAAGGCTGAATTGTGGAGTCTTATTGCTGCAGGTAGGAATGACCTGCGGTAGCTCCTTCTTCACTGCGGGTGTAACAGTCTGCTGCTGAACGAGCTGCTCAGTGCTCCTACAGTCTCCTGTAGGGGGTGGGAGGTGTTGTCCTTGATGGATGTTAGTTTGGAGAACATCCTCTCCTCCCCTACCTGCTCGATGGATTTCAGCGGGCAGTCCAGGACAGAGCTGTCCCTCTTGACCAGTTTATTTAGTTTCCCTCTGTCCCTCTCTGCAATTTAGCTACTAAATGGTCACTGAAATAGCTACATCTGAACAGGGAAATACAAAAATCATACTTTGGTTGATTTACAGGTAGATTTACTTTATATACATTTCCATTTTGTATAATTCCAGTTGCACATCATGACTGAGTGCTCTAAAGCTGAACGAGTTGAAAACAAATGATTGATGTTCATTTTTAACTTGCTCTGAGTGTGTAAGAGGTGAAATGTTTTATTTTTTAAACATTGATGAAAAAGGTTTCCAAATACAGTAAGTTGTAAGAACACCATCAAATTCGGCAAATACTACTTTACATAAAACAGATTTCCAGATTAATTTTTTGGGGCAGAATGTGATCAGAACACTTTGTTCACTGTATCAGAGTCTTAATCACAAAAGTTTATTGATCGCAAAGGAAATTGGTTTTGTTGCTACTGCACAGATGGACAGAGGCACAAGTAGACATGAGAAATATAAAAAAATACAAATAAAAAAATATTAAGGGAAAATAAAATGAATATGATAAACTACTGTACTGAATATTCAAGAAAATAACTTTGGACTATATAAACTCATTTACACACTATATGCTGTATTATTATATTAATATGTGTACCCTGCTAAACCCAGGGATACACAAACCAGTGAATTTCTTTATGTCAGTCCCATAAAGATAAATGTCAAGAAGGGCATCCATTGTAAAACTTTTGCCCAGTGTATATACACACACACTGACAGTTTGTCTTTCATGATTTCTTGTTTGCTGTCCAATAACTATTCAAAGATGTCAAATACTTTTATTTTTTTCCCTTAAACAAAAAGCCTGATTCGGGGTCCAAAGGCTCAGAATTGATCTGAATCAGACTCAACTTGCTCTAATCTATTTTAATTTTTAGACTAAAACTTAATGATCCCACACAGACAATGATCATTGAACTCTTTCAGGTAATCAGTGTCTCTACTTTAGACAGTCCACCTTTTCCAGGGGGAAAGTTGCAATAAGCAACTGGAAGTCACTCTGGATAAGAATGTCTGATAAATGCTGCGGAAACCCCATGAAAGACTTCTTGCCAAATGCCACCATCTTGTGTCCTGATTATGTTACTGCAAGTATCAGAAAGTTTTTAACTTCATATTAAAGTGAAGTGAAAACCCTTGTCATCGCGAGGCATTCAAATGAACCACAATGAAATTGGACCTCTGCATTTAACCCATGCACACAAACACCGTGCAGCAGTGGGCAGCAATTGAAAGGGGGCAGGGGCAGGGGCAGGGGCAGGGACAGGGGCAGGGACAGGGGCAGGGACAGGGGCAGGGACAGGGGCAGGGACAGGGGCAGGGACAGGGGCAGGGATGGCACCTTGCTCAGGGGTACCTCAGGGCAACCTACTTGTGAGGGAATCGAACCCGATGCAGGGCATCCCTAACCACTAGGCCACCACTGCCTCCTCCAGATTCAGAGTCTATAATAATACAGTCATATATGATGTCTATTTAAAAGAATGTTGGCAAACTCTGAACTCTGTTCAGTTCTAAATGACTGTATTATTATAGACTCTGAATCTGGAGCGTTTCACTAGTTTATATTAAACTCTGTTCAGTTCTAAATGACTGTATTATTATAGACTCTGAATCTGGAGTGTTTCACTAGTTTATATTAAACTCTGTTCAGTTCTAAATGACAGCCGTCACACTGAATCTGTGAACGTAAAGGATTATATAGAGAGATGTTATGACACACATGTGAAACCAGATGCTATGACACATATTACTGTCACTTTCTTTATTCTTTCAGGCTTGCGGTGTCTGTTTTGTTTCTGTGAACATTTTATCTCTCCAAGAGAACAACACTAAGTCAGTGTGGGCGCTCTCCTCTGAGGTTTCGAAGTCCAAGTCTGTATATTTCTCCCCACAGTAATGGCACAGCACACTCAGATCATCTGATCAGAATGATTATTATTAAGATCAGATGACTTTTTAATATAAACATATTATAATTAATTAAAAGATTGGTCAAATTTATTGCAATAGTTCAGTGTGAACATGATGTTTCAGTACATTGAGATCGTCCCGGTCTCCTTCAGTAATTTTATGGCCAGTTCTTTCCTCTATTTTTCAGCTGCTGGTGTTGTTTGAAAATACTGGAAGCTCCTCCGCCAAAATCTTCTCTGCTACTAATCATTCAGCAGGAATAAATGACACTTTAATTAGAGATGAATCTTAGATATTAAAATATTTCCCTAACATATATTTAAGAGGCATAAAAGACAAATATAATAAATATAGAAAGATACATAAAACAGTTATTTGTAAAAGTAAAATAAAGAAAAATCGATGAGAAACTAACTCACTTTCAGAACAAATACAGCAGAAATTCAGACATTAATGAGGATAAAAGTAAGTAATTTGTCTGAAGGATGTTATTTAAAAACAGGAAACTAAGGCTTCCTGCAATGAAAGGTGATTTATTTACATTTACGGCATTTAGCAGACGTTCTTATCCAGAGAGACTTCCATGCCCTGATTACAGGGACAGTCCCCCTGGAGAAACTCAGGATTAAGGGTCTTGCTCAGGGACCCAGTGGTGAGATTGAACCTGGAACCTCTTGAGCCATAGGTCCATAGACAAGAACCCACCACTGGACCACCACCACCGCATTCAATTGCGTGAGTTACTGCGCGCTTCTTCAGAAGAAATATTTGAAACAGTGTCTCCTCTGGTCACATCACTGGATGGTCACAGAAAACGGGGTAACATGTTTGTTTCTGTATTTTTGTGCGTGCGTGCGTGTGTGTATAATATATATTAGGTTATATTGTATAGTTATAATTATACAGAATCTGTTTAAAAAGTGCAGGGCAGCGGTGGCCTAGTGGTTAGGGCCGTCCCCGTCTCGCTCCTCCCTGCGATGGGCTCGCGACCTGTCCAGGGTCTATATATGTAGTCAGTCAGTCAGTCATTTTCTGCCGCTTGTCCCAAGTGGGGTGGCGCTGAACAGAAACAAATGCGTGTGAATGTTCTCCTCATTTACCTTTTAATCAGTAGTGAGACCAGATAAGTTATATGGGTCGGAGACGATAGTGAAACCAGCTGTGTGAAAAGGGTTGAAGACCGTAGTGAGACCAGCTGTGTTATATGGGTTGGAGATGGTGATGAAAATACAGGAGGTGAAGATGGAGATGTCAGAGTCAACCTGATGCTGAGACTTGTGTCAGGAGGGACAAAGATGGACAAGATTAGGAACGAGTATATCAGACGGCCAATTTAGCATCTCCAGTCCACCTGACGTGAAGATCCCTGGACAGTGGGGGAAACCCGGAGCACTGAGACACGAGAAGAACATGTCAGAACAACCAATCGCGGTTTCTTCACTTCTTCCAGCAGTGGCCAAGTGGTTAGGGAATTGCTCCTGCATTGGAAGGTTGTGGGTTCGATTCCCCCATCAGTAGGTGGTTCACTGTGTGCTGTGCTGTGACTTCGCAATGACAAGGACTTTCAATTTCCTGTTTGCGTCTGTAAGTGCACTCGGAAGAGCCGGTTCAAAGAATCGGCTCTTGATAAGCAATACCTACGCATTAGTTTTTTCCTCTTTTTCAGTGATGAGTTTGAAATGGAGACAGTTGATCCGCTTTGGCGACCCTTCAACGGGAGTAGCCAAAAGAAAAAGGAAGAAAAGAAGAAGTGATGAGTTTGAAATGAATGGAGGCATCGCAGCAGCAGTTCTGCTATTGCTGTATTTTATTTCCACTGTTTCTGGAGGTAGGTTCACTTTACTTTCACTTTTGTCGTTTAGCGGGTTCCGAGATTCTTTCTGCTGCGCTGTTTCCATTCGAGCTTGTTTTCAACACTTTTGATTCAAAATGACTGAAGTGAAGATACTTGCTTATGGACCTATGGCTCAAGAGGTCCCAGGTTCGAATCCCACTACCACCACTGGGTCCCTGAACAAGACCCTTAACCCTGAGTGTCTCCAGGGGGACTGTCCCTGTAATTAGGACTTGGAAGTTGCTCTGGATAAGAGCGTCTGCTAAATGCCGTAAATGTAGTTAGAACTGCAGTCCTTGGATCTTGGTTTTAGTTAGAACTGCAGTCCTTGGATCTTGTTTTGGTGAACAGGAATAATAAAACTATGTACCGACTCCTGGCTCTGCACTGACGTCCTTCCCGCACCCCACCACCGTTACAGTGTCTGACATTTGATGCTTTCTTCTCATTTAATGTGTGTGTGTTTTTTTTAAAGATCAAATTAAATGAACAATCACATTAATGTTTCTAACAAAAGTCAATATAAAACGTGCATCTAGACAGAATTTATTTCTCAAATGGATTATAAAACATCTCTGCACAAAGTGTCACCCAACATAATTTCAGCATCATGGTGACCTCTGACTTTCTGTTCATTTCACTCTCTAATTTCTTAACCGTGACCCTAATCTCATTTTACTCACACTGTTGGATCCCTTTATACAGCTGTAATGAGGAGAGCTTCTGGTCCAGGTACTCTTGTAGCTGACAAAATAAACACACCTGATGTTTCTAGAATTTTGCTGAACATTTATTAAAACAACAACATTTATTTAAATATAGATAATTAGATAAATAATTGAGTTAGTTTCATTCAGAAATCTTCTAATAATAACTATATACAATTATAAATCAAGTACCCACAACTATATGCAATATCGAAACTTTATTTATTTACAAGCGAAGTCCATCAGGCCTCCCGACACAGATCAGATCTAACTCACTTTCAGAATAAATACAGCAAACGAAGTTACATCTGGCTGTGAGGAACGTGGCTTTGTTTCCACCTGAACACCTAGAAACACCCATGCTTCCTTATGAACGCCCCCAAAACAGACAGCAGTGTTAATTAGGTCTATAACTTTTTATTGAACTTACAGAGGTCTTAGCATCAGGGATGATTTTTAAAGAGTAGAAGTTTACCTGGTGGACTCCAACCAGCTTTTGAGTGTGAAATGAACGGAAAGCCATTTCTGACGACCCCTATCAGATTACGTGACCGCACCAGAACTCCATAAAGAAATGTGATAGGAGGATGAGATGTTTTTGGGCAACACTTTGTGCAGAGATATTCTATAATCTGTTTGTGAAACAACAAGTTCACCAGTAACAGATCTGGACATGGGAAATACAATTCTGTCCATTTTTCTGTTCTGTCTAGACCAGGGGTCGGCAACCTTTAACACTCAAAGAGCCATGTGGACCCAGTTTCCACAAAAGAGAAAGCACCGGGAATTGTCCTTTTTGACAATTAAAATGTAAGATAACACAGTTTATATGTTTTTGTTTTTTTTTACTTTTATGTTATGCATTAACAATATGCTATTATATTGCTTGTGAAATTTTATTTATGCAAAGAAAACATTATTTAGGACACGCCGAGTTGAAGGTCTTCCGGGAGGGCGCTTTGAACGGGCGTGCGTCCAACTGGTTTTAAATACGTTATATTTTAATGTTACGAAATCACAATAATCTTCACATTTCGAAATACATAAAAAAAACAACGAATAAAAATATACTACATTTAAATGTTTATTTATTTATTTTCCAAAGCCACAGGGAGCCACAACGTAAGGATGAAAGAGCCGCGGGTTGCCAAGCCCTGGTCTAGATGCTTGTTTAATATTGACTCAACTTATTGTTAGAGTTATTAATGTGATTGCTTAGTGGTTCGGGCATTAGCCGCATGATCGGAGGATCAGGGGTTCGAACCCCTTCCTGATAGGTTGCCCTGAGGTACCCTTGAGCAAGGTGCCGTCCCCGTCTCGCTTCTCCCTGCGATGGGCTGGTGACCTGTCCAGGGTGTGTCCCCCGTCCTTCACCCTGTGTGAGCTGGGATGGACTCCAGCACTCCCCCGCGACCCCACTTGGGACAAGCTGCAGAAAATGCCTAACTGACGGTTTAGAAAGTGTTCCTGACTAGTTTGGAGTAGTTTGAGACTCTATTGGGTACAGTCGGAATAAAAGGAGACTCCCGTGTCGTGTACCAAAAAAAGTAACACAACGCAGAAGTTCACCGGTTACATACATATATATATATATATATATATAT
>CM029372.1:28269471-28287794 GCA_017165825.1 Hepsetus odoe | reverse complement strand
AACTGAACAGAGTTTAATATAAACTAGTGAAACACTCCAGATTCAGAGTCTATAATAATACAGTCATTTAGAACTGAACAGAGTTTAATATAAACTAGTGAATCACTCCAGATTCAGAGTCTATAATAATACAGTCATTTAGAACTGAACAGAGTTTAATATAAACTAGTGAAACACTCCAGATTCAGAGTCCATAATAATACAGTCATTTAGAACTGAACAGAGTTTAATATAAACTAGTGAAACGCTCCAGATTCAGCCACAGTGATGTCACAGTGATGTCACAGTGATGTCACAAGCCCAAACACTGATGAAACAAATGACACAATAATGACACAATGACACAGAGTAACACAGTTTAAAGGAAATATTACTTTGAAAGTTCTTGATGACCGTAATGGAAAAAAAGAAAACACTGGAGCAGAGGATTATTTTATAATATGTTTTTATACCAATATCAATTGGGGCAGCGGTGGCCTAGTGGTTAGGGCGTTGGCCGGAGGATCGGGGGTTCGAACCCCTTCCCAATAGGTTGCCCTGTGGTACTCTTGAGCAAGGTGCCATCCCTGTCACGCTCCTCCCTGCGATGGGCCGTCCTTCGCCCTGTGTGAGCTGGGATGGACTCCAGCACTCCCCCGCGACCCCGCTTGGGACAAGTGGCAGAAAATGACTGACTGACCAAACAATACCATTTCATTTTCTCGAATGTTCGAACCCCCAATCCTCCGATCATGTGGCCAACGCCCGAACCACAAGGCCACCGCTGCCCCCTGATATGTTTTTATCTATTATTTAAAACAGTATGTTTTAGTAAATCTGGGGTTCGAACCCCTTCCCAATAGGTTGCCCTGAGGTACCCTTGAGCAAGGTACCGTCCCCGTCACGCTCCTCCCTGCGACGGGGTGGCGACCTGTCCAGGATGCGCCCCCCGTCCTTCACCCTGTGTGAGCTGGGTTGGACTCCAGTGCGACCCCGTGACCCCGCTTGGGACAAGTGGCAGAAAATGGATGGATGGATGTTTTAGTAACTTTATTTAACAGTAACCGGTTTGCAAATACTGGCCAGTGTTGGCTTTTTGGTTAAGTTAACATAAAGTGAATGTGGAGCTGTTCTTGAAAAAATTTTCTTATTTTAATATCCATCCATCCATCCATTTTCTGCCGCTTGTCCCAAACAGGTTCGCGGGGGGGTGCTGGAGTCCAACCCAGCTCACACAGGGTGAAGAACGGGGGACACACCCTGGACAGGTCACCAGCCCATCGCAGGGACTTATTTTAATATTTTAGTAAAAATAAAATTCCAGCTATACAGTCAATTTTACAATTATTTCTCCCATTTCTTTATTTTTAGCTACGTTAAGCTCAGAAGTAAAACTACAACTAACAATAAACCAATAGATCAAGCTGAAGTTACCTCAGTAATGGGATAATGTTACCTCAGAAAGCTAACAGGGTTTATATTTACCTCAGAAAGCTAACAGGGTTTATATTTACCTCAGAAAGCTAACAGCTAAAGTTACCTCAGAAAGCTAACAGGGTTTATATTTACCTCAGAAAACTAACAGGATTTATATTTACCTCAGAAAACTAACAGGGTTTATATTTACCTCAGAAAGCTAACAGGGTTTATATTTACCTCAGAAAGCTAACAGGGTTTATATTCACCTCAGAAAGCTAACAGGGTTTATATTTACCTCAGAAAGCTAACGGCTAAAGTAACCTCCGAAAACTAAACTAAAGTTAAACTAAAGTTGCCTATGGGCTATAGATACCTCAGAAAGCTAACAGGTTAAAGTTACTTCAGAAAACCGTTCAATTACTACTAACATGTAAACAGTGTTTGGTGTTTTTCTTCTCTAGCGCTTCATGAAGGTGTCCTGTTTATTTTCTAGAGTAATGGGGAGATAGTTATACTGGGGGACAGCATGTGGTCCCTTATTGATATCAGGTGATGTGAGGAGGACTGTCACCTGGATGTCCTGAGCTTCACTGTGGAAGGAGAGACAGATGGAAATTACAGGGATGAGAAATCTTCAGCTGTCCTTCTCAAACTGCATCGTAAGTAATCAGTTTTAAATGGGCATTGGAAACACACACCCTCTGCTTAAATTATAAATATTAGTGAGAAACAAGTGCAAAATACCAAATGTCCAGTGTTCTGATAAATCACTAAAGAGTGTTGATGTAAATAATAAACTGGACACAGATTAATGTTCAGGTGTGTAAAACCACTGCAGTTCCACGCTGTCCTTCATTAACCTGAACAGACACTGAGTGTCATCTTCAATTAGTAACTCATGTCAGGATTCATGAACTTTTTTACCAAACCACCATACAGTACCTACTGGCCAGCATCCTTTTAAACAGACATAATATTAAGTTTAAACTTTCTGATACTTACAGTAACATAATCAGGACACAAGATGGGGGTATTTGGAAAGAAGTCTTTCATGGGGCTTCCACACAGCATTTATCAGACACTCTTATCCAGAGTGACGTCCAGTTGCTTATTGCAGGAACAGTCCCCCTGGAGCAGCTCAG
The DNA here is from genome assembly GCA_017165825.1 of Hepsetus odoe. Taxonomy (NCBI): domain Eukaryota; kingdom Metazoa; phylum Chordata; class Actinopteri; order Characiformes; family Hepsetidae; genus Hepsetus; species Hepsetus odoe. The sequence continues at coordinate 28,285,254 of CM029372.1, read as the reverse complement.
GGTTCAGGGTTCAGCTCAGGAACTCAATGGTGTTAGTGCCAAAGGTGGGATTTGAACCTACAACCATTTAGTCCATAGGTGAGTATCCTACCACTAGACCACCACCACCTGGGATATAGTTTTTTAATACTTTATCTGATATCAATATGTTACATTGACGTATAATTCAGAACACAATCCTTCAAATTAAGTTAACAAATTTGGATTGAAAAAAAATTAAAGATTGAAAGTAAAATTAGTTCTAAAAGAAAAGTACATTCACCAAAAGGAAAGTCAAAGAATACAGATAAAATAATTTTCTTTGTTAAAAGACAAAGTAGAGACACCAATTACCTGAAAGAATTCAATGATCATTGTCTGTGTGGGATCATTAAGTTTTAGTCAAAAAATTAAAATAGATTAGAGCAGTTGAGTCTGATTCAGATTCTATCAATTCTGAGCCTTTGGACCACAAATCAGGCTTTTTGTTTAAGGGGGAAAAAAAGGTGTTTGACATCTTTAAATAGTTAGTGGGCAGTAAAGGGGGTGGTGGTCAGTTACAGGGCCCCTAGATTGTGGAACGGCTTGCCTGCTTCTGTACGGGATGCCGAATCATTCTCAGTCTTTAAATCACGGCTGAAGACTTACTTCTTTAGTTTATCTTACCCGCACCAATCACCATAGTGCACCACTACTAATGTCGCTGGTGCTGCTGTACATGCCATCGAACTGTATTGTTTCATTTCTGTGTCTGTCACTACTGGATCCTGCTCATTACTGACCCTCTCATTCCATTTCTCTCCCCACATGTCCGGGGGGGCCCGCTGTGGTCATCACCTGAGTCCAATGCCGAGCTACCATCTGGTTTGTGCGGTGCATCTGATGCGCCAAGGGACCCTGGCGGCTCACCTGTACTGGGGCCGCGCTCTCCTTACTGAGCCTGGGAAGCAGCTTAGGACTCTGTGCTGATCCTGGAGTTAAACCCGAACTAACTTTGTACTGCTAGTGTACCCAAGGGGGTTGGGTAGCCAGTCGATCTTGGACCCTCAGAGGTTTTTTTTCTCCACACAGTGGAGTTTTTGGTTCCTCTCCTCCGTAGTCGTCTGGCTTTAACTTCTAGTACTATAACCTGTCTACCATCTATGTAAAGTGCCTTGGGGCAACTCTGTTGTGAAAGGCGCTATACAAGAATAAATTGAATTTAATTTAATTGAATATTCAGTACAGTAGTTTATCATATTCATTTTATCTTCCTTTAATATTTTTTCGTTGTATTTTTTTATATTTTTCATGTCTACGTGTGCCTCTGTCTATCTGTGCAGTAACAACATAACCAACTTCCTTTGCGATCAATAAACTTTTGTGATTCTGACTCAGTCTTTATGTGGAACTGGAATTATAAAAAATGGAAATGTATATGAAGTAAATCAACCAATGTATGATTTAAAAAATTCCCCGTTCAGATGGAGCTATTTCAGTGATCATTTAGGAGCTAAACCTTGTGACTTGGATTGTCCCTCGCTTACTTATAAATGTTGCCCTGCTGAGATGATTCACAGAAACATATTAACATTGCTTAAAACTTTTAAACTTAAAACCTTTGGCTAAAATGTGCAAATTTGGTAAAAAAAAAAAAAAGTGGCATCAGTGTTAAAATAAAATGACAAATGGTAAAACAAACAAACAAAAAAGCCACAAACTTTCACTAGAAAAGGTAAACATGCAGCTTTAATTTTATGAATTTTATGAAAACACTGAACATTTGCAAAGAATTTCTTTTTGCTTTTCAAACAAATGAACACTTTGAATTTCATCAGCCAGAAAAAGAACCTCAAGTTAAAACTTCAATGATTAAGAAGACTTGGGTTACCAACAGGGCTCTAGGTTGTTAACGTTCTTCCACAAAACCTTCAAATCATGTCTTTGTTGAGCTTCCATTGTGCTAGGGGGCACAGTTAAGATGGATAAGGAAGTGGTTGCTGCAGAAATATAACCTTGATCAAAGAAACCTACATAGTAACCTAGTGGTCCAGGATTTGAACCCATGAGCCTCCGATCCTGGAGCCTCTTCCCTTAACGCTGGAGTTTGGGTTTTGTGTGCCGTATTCACTGCAGCCTGAAAGGTGTTTGCTTGCAAGGGGTCTGAAGAGTGTCACTCCCACACAGATCTTCTCAGACCAGCAGTCTGGAGTGAAGTGAAAGCGGTGAAACCTGACTGTCTGGGATGATGTCTCCTTATCTTGTCTGACACTTTCAGCCCAGAATGCAGTGCTGCAGGGAGGACCAGGTGAAACTACCATCATTATTGTCCTATCTAGATCAGTTCTCATTTTTTCCAAGTTTTTTTGTATTACAATTTTAGGATAAAAGTATGGATTAAAATTAATAAAGTATTTGAACTTGAAAAATTACTTTAATAAAAAAAAAACGTTTAATCCATTCACTTCTCTCAAATGTTTGCTGATGTCAGTGGGGCAGACTAGTATGTTTTAGGTTTTTAGTTTGGGTTTAAATTGATTTTATTTTATTGAGATTTCTATAAAAGGCTGATTTTTCTGAGCAGATCTCTTGTTTGCTTTGTGCTCCCCCCTAAATAACACAGTCTTTCCCACACTTCCATCACCGTACCTTTATACAATTTCCTTAATTGAATTAAACAGTCCAAAGACAAACCAAAATAAATTATTTTTGTGTTTTGCCATGAAGTGATTCCCCTCCTTGAACCGCCACCTTATCGTGGTGGAGGGGTTTGCGTGTCCCAATGATCCGGGGAGCTATGTTGTCCTTGGGCTTTATGCCCCTGGTAGGGGCACCCAAGGCAAACAGGTCCTAGGTGAGGGAAGAGACAAAGAGCGGTTCAGAGGACCTCTGATGATGTATAAAAACTTTGGAAGACGTTCTCCCTCGCCCGGACGTGGGTCACCGGGGCCTCCCTCTGGAGCCAGGCCTGGAGGTGGGGCCCGCTGGCGAGCGCCTGGTGGTCGGGCCTTCACCCATGGGGCCCGGCCGGGCTTAGCCCGAAGAGGCAACGTGGGTCCCCCTTCCCATGGGCTCACCACCTGTGGGAGGGGCCAAAGAGGTCGGGTGCGTTGTGAGCTGGGCGGTGGCCGAAAACGGGGGCCTTGGCGGTCCGATCCTCAGCTGCAGAAGCTGGCTCTAGGGACGTGGAACGTCACCTCTCTGGTGGGGAAGGAGCCTGAGCTAGTGCGCGAGGTTGAGCAGTTCCAGCTAGATATAGTTGGACTCACCTCGACACACAGCTTGGACTCTGGAACCAGTCTCCTTGAGAGGGGCTGGACTCTTTTCCACTCTGGAGTTGCCACCGGTGAGAGGCGCCGAGCAGGTGTGGGCATACTTATTGCCCCACGGCTTGGGGCCAGTACATTGGGGTTTACCCCGGTAGATGAGAGGGTGGCGGCCCTCCGCCTTCGGGTCGGGGGACGGGTCCTTAGTGTTGTCTGCGCTTATGCGCCAAACAGCATTCTGGACTACCCACCCTTTCTGGGGTCTCTGGAGGGGGCGCTAGAGAGCGTCCCTCCTGGTGACTCCATCGTTCTGCTGGGGGACTTCAATGCTCACGTGGGTAATGACAGTGACACCTGGAAGGGCGTAATTGGGAGGAATGGCCCCCCCTATCTGAACCAGAGCGGTGTTTTGTTATTGGACTTTTGTGCTCGTCACGGATTGTCCATAACGAACACCATGTTCAGGCATAAGGATGTCCACATGTGCACCTGGCACCAGGACACCCTAGGCCGCAGTTCAATGATCGACTTTGTGGTCGTGTCATCGGACTTGCGGCCCCGTGTCTTGGACACTCGGGTAAAGAGAGGGGCGGAGCTGTCAACTGACCATCACCTGGTGGTGAGTTGGCTTCGTTGGTGGGGGAGGATGCCGGTCAGACCTGGTAGGCCCAAACGCATCGTGAGGGTCTGCTGGGAACGTCTGGCAGAGTCCCCTGTCAGGACAAGCTTCAACTCCCACCTCCGTCAAAGCTTTAACCACGTCCTGGGGGAGGTGGGGGACATTGAGTCTGAATGGACCTTGTTCCGCGCCTCCATTGTCAAGGCGGCTGACCGGAGCTGTGGCCGGGAGGTGGTCGGTGCCTGTCGCGGTGGCAACCCTAGAACCCGTTGGTGGACACCAGCGGTGAGGGATGCCATCAAGCTGAAGAAGGAGTCCTACCGGGCCTTTTTGGCCAGTGGGGCTCCGGAGGCAGCTGATAGGTACCGACAGGCCAAGCGGAATGCGGCTCTGGTGGTTGCTTAGGCAAAAACTCGGGCATGGGAGGAGTTTGGAGAGGCCATGGAGAAGGACTTCCAGACGGCTTTGAGGAAATTCTGGTCCACCATCCGGCGTCTCAGGAGGGGAAAGCAGTGCACGGTTAACACAGTGTATAGTGGGGATGGTGCGCTGCTGACCTCGACTCGGGACGTTGTGGGTCGGTGGGGGGAGTACTTCGAAGACCTCCTTAATTCCACCAACATGCCTTCCGAGGAGGAAGCAGAGCCTGGGGACATCGAGGTGGACTCTTCCATCTCTGGGGTCGAGGTTGCCAAGGTGGTCAAAAAGCTCCTTGGTGGCAGGGCTCCGGGAGTGGATGAGATCCGCCCAGAGTTCCTCAAGGCTCTGGATGTTGTGGGACTGTCATGGCTGACACGCCTCTGCAACATCGCATGGACATCGGGGACGGTGCCTCTGGATTGGCAAACCGGGGTGGTGGTCCCCCTCTTTAAGAAAGGGGACCGGAGGGTGTGTTCCAATTATCGAGGGATCACACTTCTCAGCCTCCCGGGGAAAGTCTATTCAGGGGTCCTGGAAAGGAGGATCCATCGGATAGTCGAACCTCAGATCCAGGAGGAGCAATGTGGTTTTCGTCCAGGTCGCGGAACAGTGGACCAGCTCTACACCCTTAGCAGGGTCCTGGAGGGTGCATGGGAGTTTGCCCAACCAGTTTACATGTGCTTTGTGGACTTGGAGAAGGCATTCAACCGTGTCCCTCGGGGGCTCCTGTGGGGGGTACTCCGGGAGTATGGGGTATCGGATTCCCTGTTAAGGGCTGTCCAGTCCCTGTACAACCGGTGTCAGAGCTTGGTCCGCATTGCTGGCAGTAAGTCAGACCTGTTCCCGGTGAGGGTTGGACTCCGCCAGGGCTGCCCTTTGTCACCAATCCTGTTCATAACTTTTATGGACAGGATTTCTAGGCGCAGCCAGGGCGTTGAGGGGGTCCGGTTTGGTGGGCTCAGGATTGGGTCTCTGCTTTTTGCAGATGACGTTGTCCTGTTGGCCTCATCATGCCGTGACCTTCAGCACTCTCTGGATCGGTTCGCAGCTGAGTGTGAAGCGGCTGGGATGAGAATCAGCACCTCTAAATCTGAGGCCATGGTCCTCAGTCGGAAAAGGGTGGAATGCCCTCTCAGAATTGGGAGTGAGACCTTGCCCCAAGTGGAGGAGTTTAAGTATCTTGGGATCTTGTTCACGAGTGAGGGTAAGATGGAGCGGGAGATCGACAGGCGGCTTCTGCAGCTTCTACAGTCATGCGGGCTCTGCATCGGTCCGTCATGGTGAAGAAGGAGCTGAGCCAGAAGGCAAAGCTCTCAATTTACCAGTCGATCTACGTTCCCACCCTCACCTATGGTCCCGAGCTGTGGGTAGTGACCGAAAGAACGAGATCGCGAATACAAGTGGCCGAAATGAGTTTCCTCCGCAGGGTGTCTGGACTCTCCCTTAGAGATAGGGTGAGAAGCTCAGCCATCCGGGAGGGGCTCAAAGTAGAGCCGCTGCTCCTCCGCATCGAGAGGAGTCAGATGAGGTGGCTCGGGCATCTGATTAGGATTTCCACCGGAAAGAGACCCCGGGGAAGTCCCAGGACACGCTGGAGAGACTATGTCTCTCGGCTGGCCTGGGAACGCCTTGGGATCCGCCCGGAGGAGCTGGAAGAAGTGGCCGGAGAGAGGGAAGTCTGGGCCTGCTGGAGCTGCTGCCCCCGCGACCCAACCTCGGATAAGCGGAAGAAAATGGATGGATGGATGGATGGATGAAGTGATTCATGTGTACTTGTTGATGTTAGTGATGGAATATGGTACATTATTTAAAACTGAAAGAATCTTATCAGAAATCTTTTAAATGCTGTTAAAGGATCACTTCTCCAAACCCATGAGAACAGCTTTAGTTTTACTCGTTTTTAGCCCAGCAGCTACTTTTCAATGCATTTTTACTCTTTCGTTGCAGAAAGACTTGCTGCTTCTAGTGGTAGGAAACATGTCTTTGGGGCAAGAGGTCATGGCTGAGGCGTTTTTGAACGGAGATACAAACTGGAACTTTATGACACCAATGACTCACAATCCAGGAAGTTCATGAAATTTATTTTAATTTTAAAATCTAAACATGAACTTGCACTTTTCGTTCACTTTTAACAGAAATGTTCTCAAGCACGTTTAGATTTCCAGCCGCAAGCCAGCAGGGAGGATTCACTGCCTCACACCCAGTTCACAGTTATACAGCGATTTACCAAAAATGAACAAAAAAAACCCCCAATAAACAAACAAAACACTCTGGAGTCTACAGTTTTCAGTAACAGTTTATATAAAAGCAATCAATGCAGCAGTTGAAAGAGATCTTTAAATCAGGCTCTACAAGCAGCATTTGCAGCATCATTTTCAGTTTCAGTTTATTTTCCTGGAACAGGGAAATGTAGATCCTCTGGGCCTGCAGACTGCAGCGCAGGTTCACAGGTGGAGGTGACACCTGATCAAGATCTTTAGAAACTAACAGGAGTTCTAGACGTAAGGTACATTAACACCCTTTAGAGCCCTACATCACTACACACCAGCAGAAGAAACAAATGGAAACGTAAACAAAGTAAATCCAATCAGTCGTCCTCTCTCCTCTGTGTGTCACTTGTAGTGGAAATTCGACCTCCTTCACACATTTCTGTTCAATAATGAGGATTTACAGCAGTTCAGAACATTTAGTGATCTTTTTTCTCCAAACACCCCACAGAGTATAAACACCAGCTGTAAAGGCATAGAATTCACGTTTACACACACAAGAGATGCTGAGATGTTTCACCAGAACAGAGCAGCATTGCTAAGAACTTAGAAATGTAACTTTCTCCATTAGTACAATTCCATTAAAATGGGTTAAAAAGTAACATCAAGGTTCAAGTGAAATAATCAATAAAAAAAATATAAAAACATTTTCCACAAAGCAGGTAAAAATGCAGGAAACACAAAACCAGCTACTTACATTAGAAAAACACAATATATAAAAAAAATACAGGTTCTCAGAGCTCAGATCTAAAGCTGCCTGGAGACAATACTTGAATTAAACACAGTAGTTGTGATGTAAACACTACAGTAATACAATCCTGATCCATTCCGGTAATAATTCTGGTATTTTTGTAGTAACTAATTTTCTGAGCTGCTTGTCCTTTTTGTAAAGAATGTAAAACAGTAGTGTTGCCACAGGAACACTGAGACTGTACTCTAGACGGTGCCGGTGGTCTAGTGGTAGGATACTCACTCACAGACCAGGAGGTTGCAGGTTTGAATCCCACCTCTGGCACAACCACCATTGGGTTCCTGAACAAAAAACCCTTAATCCCAAGCTGCTCCAGGAGGACTGTTCCTGTAATTAGCGACATGAAGTCACTCTGGACATGTTGTGTGGAAATGGTGAAGTGAAAGTGACTAACTTGTCATTGTGACACACACAACACACAGTGAACCACAACACAATGTAGCCTCTGCATTTAACCCCCCTACACACAAAGTAGGCAGCCTGCAAGTTTCCAATCCTGGGGCCTGGTCCCAAACCACTGTGCAGCAAGGAGCAGCTGAGATGTTTCACCCAAACAGAGCAACATTGCTCAGAACTTAGAAATCTAAATTTCTCACTTAGAACAATTCCATTAAAATGAGTTCAAATGAAAAAAACGGTAAAACAATCCCCCAAAAGATTCCTCCACAAAAAATGCAGGAAACACAAAACCAGCTTTGAGCAATTTTGCAGAAAAAACAGAAGCAACTCCTTTGACTTTTTCAACAAGATCACGGCGAAATCCACCAAACATGGAGTCACACTACAATGAATAAGATCAGCAGATACAAAACTAAGGACAGATTAATTCCTGATACAATAAAAACACTCGCTCATTTTCTGAGCTGCTTCACCTAATTAGATGCTGGAGTCTGTCCCAGCTCTCACAAGGCAAAAGAAAAGGAGACACCCTGGACAGGTCGCCAGTCCATCACAGGGCAGATACACAAACACATTCGGGCAATTTATCATCTCCAGTCTGCCTGATGTGCAGGTCTTTGGACGGTGGGAGGAAATTGGAGCTCCCAGAAGAAACACACAGAGACACGGGGACATGTCCACACCACACAGAGTATAAAAAAATGCATTAAAAAAATACAGACGTTCAGATCGGATTCTCTAAAGCTGCCTTTTGATGACAATACATGATTTTCCCAAAATACTTGTGGTAACGCTACAGTAATACAATCCTGATCCATCTGTTAATAATTCTGGTGTTTTTGTAAACACTCATTTTAGGAGCTGCTTGTGCTTTTCTGTAAACATTAATTAATGGAAAACAGTAATGCTGCAACAGGAACACTGAGATTGGACTCACAATCTCTAATTGGTCACCTGACCAGAAAACCTACAGTAATTCTTTTATTTGGTGTCGTCCAATCCAGACCCAGTCGAGGAGGGACTGACTATTTGTGTATTTCTACTGATTTGACAGAACCTTTAATGCCAGATTACCTTCCTAACATCAACCTCACCATTTATCCAGACTATTAAATACTCCCAATTAAAAAGTTCTGCAGGCGTATGTAAACCTGGTAAGTAGATTAGACTGGTAGATAATGAAACAATGTCTGTGTTTGGTAAATCACAATGTAGAGGTAGAAGATCAAAGGATTACTGAAGGCCGTTCCAGAAGTGTCAACAGAAAACCAGCATTTCCTGCAAAAGAAAACACAGAGAGGAAAGTTCAGATGTCTCCGGAGAGAAGATCATTTTTGTTTGTGTTTTGTGAATTTTTAAAAAGTACATGATTCAAAGATTAGAAACTGAGAGACATGCTGCTCATGTTAGGCTCCAAATTACACGGCCTGCATTTTTCCTTTCTTATCCAATCACTCTAAAATGATAGTACATGTCCAAAAGTATCCAGACAGCTCTTCCTCTGAGAAGGTTCAGCCACTTTAAGGTCCACCCAGTGGACACTGGTGTTCAGTTTCTGTCCACACAGCTGGTATGATCACAGAAGACCAACAGAGCAGGTCCTGGAGCAGCTGAGACAGACCAGCTAATTTATATTCACAGCATGTTGCAGATCCTGTTAGACCTTCTTCAGCTGCTCCCGTTTAAGGGTCACCACACCGGATCATTCGTCTACATTTCTTCTGGTCATCTGCAACTTATCTTTGATCAAGTGCAGGCAGGTTGCAATGGGTGAAGAGTGACAGGAGTGTTCTGTGACAGATGGGTACCAGCAAGAGTGAAAGGAAAGTTCTACAAGATGGTAGAGAGATCAGCTATGCTATACAGGTTGGAAACTGTGGCACTGATGAAAAGACAGGAAGTGCAGCTGGATGAGTTAAAGATGCTGAGATTTGCGTCGGGACGGACGATTATGGATAGGGCTTGAAACGAGTATTTTAGAGGGACAACTCAAGTTGGAATGATTTGGAGACAAAGTTAGAGAAGCGAGACTGTGTTGGTTTGGACATGTCCAGAGAGATGAGCAATATATCAGGAGAAGGATGTTGATGGAGCTGCCAGGAAGGAGTAGTTGACTTTTCCTGAATTCCAACAGACTTTCTTCACCTTTAGATCCTTCACTCTGCCCCACCTTTCAGGTGCAGGTTCAGCCCACAGGAGAGCAGCACTCTGTCCCCTCTGTCCTGAGAGCTAACATGCTAAAAGGCTAGCACTACAGCCATGACTCAACTGCTTCTTGGGACGGCGGTGGCCTACTGTTTAGGGACAAGGTCCCAGGATCAGAAGGTCATAGGTTTGAATTGACCAGTAGGTTGTCCTGAGGTGAGGATGACCCTTGAGGAAGGTACCGTCCCAATCACTGCTCCCCAGGCACTTTCAATAGCTACCCCTGCTGCACATAAGTGTGTGGGTGAAGTGCAGAGGAATCACTTAATTGTGTCACACTGTGTGCTGTGCAGTGTTTTATAATGACAATTAGTCACTTTCACTTCCTCCTTTTTTCTCCTTGAACAGGAGATAAAATGATTTTAAATAAACATAATTACAAATGTATTATTGTTTGTAAAGGTCATACATGTTTAGAAAAGTATGGAAAATAGTTTGAAGACCAACTAATAACCACTAGAACCCAAAGGGATAAAGTAGTTAGTGTCTTCTACAAGAGTGATAGTTTACACCTACAAGTAAGAAACATTTCACTGGTTTCTATTCTGAATGTGCACCATCAATAAAAATATTACCTCCACAAAGGTGAATATACTTCAAAATAAAAGTCACAGGCAGATGAGTGAAAAGAGTGAGCAAAAAAAACCTGGAAACATCAACACTCTTCCTTTAGGAAACACTGGAGAGACTGTACATGGTTAAACATGATCAAAACTTTGTGTTCACTGCTTCTAAAACAAATTCTACATCAACATAGTCTAATACTCACCGGTAATCCTTTTCTTTATCCGGACAAAGATGACCAGAACCAAAACCAGCAGTACCAGACTGACCACGACTCCTGCAGTCGCTCCTGCAGTCCATTTTCGGCAATGGCTGCATTTTCCATCTGCAGACAAAATGGTTTCTTCATGTAAATTTCACTTTAACAATTTAAAGTGATCTTTGGCTGAATTATACGGACAAATGAATTATGTATTTTTCTGAAAATAAATTATAGCCTCATATTTTAACATGCATCAGTATGAAATTACTCCACTCAGGTCACTTCATCACCTCATAAAAATACCACTGAAGCTTCGAAAAGAGCCTCTTAATGAAGAATGAGTCCATTCTTGAAAGCTCAGTTTATAAACCTGTAGCTGCGTGATGATGCACAGCTCATGAATGTAAAGACAAAATCAAGAGACAAAAGTTAAAATCAGTTCAGAGATTTAAAACAGGCATGAATTAAGAGATTTTTGCTCCAAACACATGACTGGAATTCTATTTTTATATTTTGACTAATTAAAGACTTTGTGTTCACTTTCTCACAGAGTCTGAGTTAAAAACAGCATCAGAATCAGAAATAAGATCTAAAAGTGAAGTGAAAGTGACTATTCTTGTCATTGTGAAACGCAGCACAGCACAACACAACAAAACTCGACCTCTTAAACATGCTCTTTGAACATGCGTGCAGCAGGAGGCAGCTATTGGAAGTGCCCAGGGAGCAGTCATAGGGACAGTAGCTTGCTCAAGGGTAACTTAGGGCAACTCACTGGTGAGGGAATCGAACCCGCAATCTTCCAATCTGGGGGCCTCGTCCCTAAACACTAGGTCACCGCTGCCTAGATATATATAACTTCATCTCTAATTTCGTGGATCTGTCTGAAGAGCACTGCAGTTGATTCAGATGCTGCTGAGAGACTCGTCTTCAACCATCCCAAGATCTCTTAAACTCCACCTCTATTACAGGACCTGCACTGCCTCCCTGTTGCTGCTCATATCAGGTTAAAATCTGTAACTCTTGCTTACAAGCCCAAGAACGGTCCTGCATCCTCTTTTTTGACTGCACTTATCAAACAACGTCTCTCTTCACAAGAACAAACCCTGAAAACTGGAATGATGAACAGACATTAATAAATGCCAACAGACAGACAGACGACATATTTACCCCATTTTATAATGACCGGTTCTCTGAGTGAGCTGTGAGAAACATGACAGTCGTATTCTGAATCATCGTTTATCTGGTTCTCCACACTCTTCCTCAGCTGGAAGGTTCCATCATCATCGGGTCGGACTCCTGAGGATGTCAGTAGATGTTCAGGTAGTGAAGTGGTGACCTTCCTCACACTCATCTCCACATCTTTGGGGTAGAAGCCTGTGGCGAGGCAGGTCAGGGTCTGCTTGTCTGAATCATTTACTGATTTCTTCACAAACACGTAAACATCTCCTTTACCTGGAGAGAGAAACCGAGTAAAATTAACATTCAGAGAGAATGAAGATCTGAATAAAAATATAACCTTCATTCAGGGATTGAACCACTGTTCCAACACAGAAATGGAAGTGTCCAAGTTTAATATCAAGACTTGTAAAGCTCTGGTTCACATACCTTTGCAACATTTTTTATACGTTTTTTTTTTACTATATACTTTTATAAATGTTAAGTATATTTGTTTATTATTAGAATGTTTATATAATTAGTTCAGACTTATTTTTCAGTCATCACCATCCCTTTAGAAATTGAAAGTGACAAGCTGGGGGCAGCTATTGAAGGTGCCCAGTGATCAGTAACGGCAACCTACTGGTCTAGGATTCGAACCCACAACCTCACGATCCTGTGGTCAACTCCCTAACCACTAGACCACCGTTGCCCCTTTCAACAGTGAGAAGAATGTTGAGCTTCACTGGTGGGTTTGAAGAAGAAATAAAACATGCATGACTAGTTCCATTCACCACCACTATAGAAATCTGAACCATCAAGCCCAGTCTGGAAAAATGAGTGTTTACAAGAACTGAATTACTGGGAATTTTGGGAAGACAGTTCATTTAAATAAACACTCTAAAAAACAAAAGCAAAAAAACATTTTAATAATAAAAATAATAATGACAAGTATCCAAACACTCACTTGGTTTGATTTTAGTGTGCTGTAAATAAATCTTCAGCCACTCCACACAATCATCACGTAACTGAACAGCATTAAGACCGTTTCCTTTATTCCACTCGTCCACCATCTCACTGGCCTCCTTTACTGAGACGGTCCACACTTTAGAGGTCCAGTTATAAGAGACTAAATCCTGTCCATCGTAGCCGTATTCATTAATGCCATTTAAAGGGACTGAACTGTTCAGGAGCTCTTCCACCTCACAGCCCTGCCTCCACTGAAGAACATGACCATCTGAAGAAGAGGAGAGAACCCATTAAATCTCAATTACAGACACCAGAAATATATAAAATGTCTTTGTTCACAACTTGAAGTTTAAAGGAAAAAAAAAGGAAAGGATAATTTATTTATGTATTTATTTAACACAAAAAATATCCAATACAAGATAAGACTTAATACATGTTTACTGGAAACAACCTCCCTCAGTTTTCTTGGATTTGTATGAAAAGTTACATTTTTCTTTCAGTCTGAATCCACTGCTTTGATTGGTTTAAAGTGACTGACAGTGAAAACAGGGAAACTCACTAACAATTAATGTACTTGCTAGATCAAAGGTTTGGATGAGAAGTAATTAAAATATAGTCATTTTAGTCCGGGGCAGCGGTGGCCTAGTGGTTAGGGAGTTGCCCAGCATTAGAAGATTGTGGGTTCAATTCCCTCATAAGTAGGTTGCCCTGAGGTACCTCTGAGCAAGGTACTGTCCCCATCACTGCTCCCTGGGTGCTTTCAATACCTGCCCACTGCTGCCCGGTGTTTGTGCGCATGGGTTAAAAGCAGAGGTCCAATTTCGTTCTGGTTCACGCTTGCTGTGCTGTGACCTCGCAATGACAATGGTTGTCACTTTCACTTAATTTAGCAAAAACTGGATTTTATTAACTTTATCATAAAGCTACAAAAAATAAAAATAAAAATGTGAGACAAACAGCAACAACTTTGTCTGGATTCACACAGAAGAAATACATGGTAATTATCCTTTTTTTTTTATCCTTTAGTAACCTTTCAGCCTAAAATAGCCATTTCCTCACCTGCCCTCTTGTGCCCAGAATCTGTCACCAGCAAGTCAAGGATCTTCTTTAACCACTGTCCTTCATACTTCAGCTTCTCAACTCCTTCTTCCCAGTAGTTCTCTGGAATCTCCTTCATCCAGTCCTGTTTAGGAGTCCTGACACCATCTCTGCTGTTGTAGGAGTCGATCTGTGTGTCGTTCAGCAGAGTCACTGCTCTGAACTCTGATTGGTCAGACTGGAGAGTGTAGAGGTAACACAGAGAGTGTTTATCTGTGGAGAACAGAGGAAGACAAAGAGAAGATATGAAGTGAGGCTTGATTTACAGTCTCTTAGGACAGAGCTGATTAGATTTCCTATTTGTGGAGGGAAAATGTTGATCAGCCACAGCATGAAGTTATTGGTTTGATTAGGAGATGTGATGAACACTGCTGAGCTGCTGAGTCTCGTTTGCAATACTGCTCATTATAAATGAGTAAATTAGAGACAAAGTTAAACTGGAGACCAAGCTAGAGAAGCAAGATTGTGTTGGTTTGGACATGTCCAGAGGAGAGACAAGGATTAAACTGAGAGAAGAATATTGAGGATGGATCTGCCTGGCAAAAAGAGGAGGAAGACAAAAGAGGAGGTTTTTGAAAGTGGTGATAGAGAACATGCAGGTGGTGAGTTTGAAGGAGGAAGATGCAAAGGACCAAAAAAAAAAAACAGAAACTGATGATGCGCTGTGGCAACCCCTCAGTGTCATCAGCCGAAAGAAGAAGAGGAGGAAAGCTAGTCAGAAACTAAGCACAGTGTGATCTTCTCACAAAGATCATCTAAATGTCAACAAACTCAACTTCTTCTTTCCATCCCACACAAAACTGAACTGAACCATGTTTGTTCTCAAGCCTTTAAAACAGTGAGACATAAAATGTAAACAGCGAGTCATATTAAAATGAAGCTTCGGAATTTTACCCACGCACATATTCCTAGCACAAGGGTAACTCCAGCCTACGGCTGAGCTGGGTACCGTCCCCATCGCTCCTCCACAGGTGTGTGGGAGGGTGAAATGCTGAAACTTCATTTTGATACGTCTCACTGTGTGCTGTTTTTCACAAAGACAAGAATATTCACTTCGACTTTTCTCTTTAAGATATTTCTGGTGAATGATGGAAATCTCAGCCTCCAGACTAGAACTTAATGAAGATCAATGCAGTCAATCCTGATTCCCTCAAATAAAGCTGGATCTGAAGGTTGTGTCTGAGACTGGAGCTGAATGTGCTTTAACATTAAGATCCATTAATACAGCTGAACTGAACCCAAACCTTCATCTAAACTCTACAGACTGTACGGGTTAAACTAACCAGCATGGAGCTTAATAAAGACCAACTGAACGGGGGTTAAATTTACTGGTTTTAGTGAAATATTAAACTGAAACTTCACCGAAGTCAGAGGGAGTGTAACTGGACTAATAATGGGAATAAATATTGATCCCGACAGAAAGACTGGAGTATAGAAGTCTTTAAACGGACTTTTCTCCCCTTTAAAAGTTAAAATACACTGAACTCACCGCCGAAAACCGTGAGAATAAACTCCAACACCAGCAGCAGAACCGCTGCTGCGATTCCACTCTCCATCAGAACCTTCTTTCATCTCTGAGGAGAAATTAAAGACGCGTGGAGGAAAGACTCCCGAGAACCACTGTGACGTACTGTGACGTTTCGTTCACAAAAGAATCGACTCTTTGATGTGAATCTTAAAGTGAACGCTGTAAAGACGACCTGAAGATCGGAAGAGACGTTTAGAGTTTGTTGGGAAAAAATCTGAAATTTTAATTATAATCCTACTAATGATTTTTTCTTGAGAGAAGGATTTACATAAACAGTGAAAACTGAACAGAGTTTAATATAA
The DNA here is from genome assembly GCA_017165825.1 of Hepsetus odoe. NCBI lineage: Eukaryota > Metazoa > Chordata > Actinopteri > Characiformes > Hepsetidae > Hepsetus > Hepsetus odoe. Next base: position 28,269,551 of record CM029372.1, on the reverse strand, counting down.
ACTAGTGAAACACTCCAGATTCAGAGTCTATAATAATACAGTCATTTAGAACTGAACAGAGTTTAATATAAACTAGTGAA
>CM029372.1:28237085-28268971 GCA_017165825.1 Hepsetus odoe | reverse complement strand
TATGGATACGAAGGGGATTCCAGACCAGCTCTTATTTTCAAAATAAAATAAAGTACTGAAATTATGCAACATCTAATCTCAAATAAAAAAGTTACAGATAATGTCTGTTAGGAGAGTTACCTGTTTGAGAACCGGTTGGTTTTTAAGTTGCTCCTTGTAAACCTCTTAAACACGCCAAGGACTCTTATTATAAAAAAAATACAGGCGAAACTTAATGATGATCAGCTGATCTCACTACACAGCTTCTGTGCTCTTTTACTATTTCATTGTTTTGGGGCATCTTTACACTGTGTTAAAATTATTCATAATTAGTTTTCTCCTCAGTTATCTGAATTTATTTGTACCAAGCTTTTGTTCTTGTTCTTCTTCTTCTTATTACTTACACTAGGCCTAGTGGTTAGGGAGTTGCCCTGCATCGGAAGATTGTGGGTTCGATTCCCTCACAAGTAGGTTGCCCTGAGGTACCCCTGAGCAAGGTACCGTCCCCGTCACTGCTCCCCAGGCGCTTTCAATAGCTGCCCACTGCTTCACGGTGTTTGTGTGCATGGGTTAAAAGCAGAGGTCCAATTTCGTTGTGGTTCATGGTGTGCAGTGCTGTGACCTCGCAATGACAAGGGTTTTCGCTTTCACTTTCACTTTACAGTCCCTGTAGTCTGATGATTTTATTCTGTTGAAACTTTCATGATCTTATTCAGCAGAAAATGAACATAATCCTATGTAGAGTCCAAAAAGAAAGCCCATAATTTTCAGTAAAAAATGTTCCTGTTACTACTACTATCTTTTAAATTCAAGAGAGATAGTGCTGTAAACATTGAAAGTGCACAGTGGTCGTTCACTACATATACAAATGAGAATTATTTTCTCTCTTAGATAATAAAACATGAATTAACTTCCAGCAGATGTTCTGAATTCTGTCCCTCGCCAACAGCAAAAATATGGAAGTTCACTAAGACTACGATAAAACCAGGAGAGATTGTTTAAGTAAAAAGAGAGTTTAACTGCATAGTCCTGGCTTGTAAATCTTCCTAAACCTATCCAAAAATATGTCTTTTTACTACCCTCCTACATTGACGCTAGAAGTGCGTCCCAACAGCACTCTTCATTCTATTACTAACCCATTTTTGTGTAGATGATAAATGTCATGTGTGCATGATAAACATGTCAAAAAAAATCAGAAATTGACACTTGGAATTTATCAGTTTTTGAAAAACTTGTTGATGGATACATGGATTTTTTGCATTTTTTAAAACAAACATGAAAAAACATACAAAGACTTACAGGAAGTAGACATAAAATAATATTAAACAGTATGAACTTTATCAACATGATTTTTTGCAAAATCACTACATATGAATAATAAACAAACCAAAAATCATGATGAGGTTCATGAGTTTCCAAAATAGGTTGGAAATATTCCTGTAGGTGGACCTTTTGTTTTTATCAGCAGTGTATTAACACAACAGTACACTAGCAGTTATCGTATCTGTATCTATTCATATGCAGGAATGTAAGCCATGTAGGAAAATGTAAATATGCTTACACCCATTGTACCCTGAGGGCAGAATAAGATGATATTTCTATCCAATTCTTGCATTCAGCGAAAAAAAATTTAAATAAACAATTCAGTAGATAATGAATGATCCTTAATACGGTATACAATTCCACATAATGCAAAATTCAGTCAAATAGGTCCTTTTAAATAGATAAGTAGAATTTTTTTTGTCTTATTTGGTAAGACAATTTCATATAATCCTATATTTAGTACAAAACGATGTTGATCAGAATATTATATATATATATGAATTCATACTGTCTACAACAAAGTTATGATCTGAGTTACCAGAATATAAAATTTCAGTATCAGAAACCCCATTGCAACCACTGTAGTAGCTCCATCATAATTAGACCCCTGACCTGCTTTAAACCCTGCAGTATTAACCTCAACATTAAGGTCAGTGGAGAAACCTGAGGATTAGACATTAAAATTAATTAAAGCCCATTAAAAACACTTTCTCTATAGAAACATTGCTGTGCTCAAGGCTTGTGTAAATGGATGATTCACTCTTGATTCTGTTCATGCGCATGAGAACAAACTGCTTTACATTCTCTCAGTCACTCCATTAGATGGGTGAAGGAACATGCGTTAGTGAGGCAGAAGCTCCTCCAAGGGACAGTCTGATGAGAACATGTCAGGTTAACTTTAAAATCATTAAATTCTGATAACCCTTATAAACATTTGCAATTAAACATGAACTATAACTAAAGTAAGATAACTAGCTGAAGGTGAATATTTTACTCACTTTTATTCTAGGTAGTGTTGTTTTAAATTCACTAAAAAGGCAAAGATTAAAAATTGAAATACAAATAAAATACAAAGCAAAGTTGCTTTTTGGTTTTCTTAATTATGGAAATAATTGTGCACTTTTGTACAAAAAAGATTGTTTGTTTCATTTAGATAAATGTATGAGATAGGTTCATTGTGGTTTATCTCAGCTAAACTGACCACTAATCACTTACACAAGATACACCAAATGTTCAAACTTCACTCAGTGTCACGTGTGTTAGGTTTTGGGCACGCTAGAGGGCGCTCTCTGTCACGTGTGTGGTGTTTTGGGCACGCTAGAGGGCGCTCTCTGTCATGTGTGTGGTGTTTTGGGCACGCTAGAGGGCGCTCTCGGTCACATACAAGGTGTTTAGGGTACACTAGAGGGCGCTCTGTTCTGACTAAGCACACCTGAGCCCCTGCGGGCAGGTGTGCATCATTGGGGCTGACTATTTAAGCCCCGATGAGTCAGAACAGAGCGCGGCTCATTAGGTAGGTTTAACCTATTGCGTAACGGGTGGTGTTTGTGTAAACTTTGTGTCTATGACTAGGTATAGGTCGCCTAGTATAGACCCCTTAGTCTCTAGGGTTAGACTGCAGTTACCCAGTCATAGGGTTTCATGTGTAGAACTGCAGTCGCCCGTTCCCTGTTTCTTGTTTGTTTTGTCACTGTGCTTAATAAAACTTCTGTTCGGAACTCCTGGCTCGGAGCTGACGTCCTTCCGGTACCCCGCCACCGCTACAGAATGAGCCGCCTGTACCTGGACATCACGAGCCACGAGGGCGATCAGGAGTGCGTGTTGTGGGCGGTAGCCAATGCTATCGAGCAGTCGCTGCAGCTGATAAAGTCTTGCGAGACAGGGGCGACTTCTCTAGATCTCCGCGAGCATCTGGACGGTGAGGAGTGGGTGCGACCGACACCGGCGGCCACGGCAAGGGAGCTGGAGCGCCGTCTGCGGAATACAACGTCGCTGCTCCCACTCGATATCATCCTAGATCCCGAGCTTCGCATGGATCGGTTCGCGCTTTGTCTCCGGATGCTGAGCTCCATGGCTAAAAGGACACAGCGCTATCTCAACGCGCTGGACCACGTGTTCGTTTCCGCACGCGACATGGAAGGCGGGACTTCGTTGACGGCTGGCGTTGCGCAACGCGGAAGCACGAAGCCAAACGCGCCGCACGCGGGTCAACAGAGAGCGCTGCGCGCCAGTAACCACGATCCGCCAGCGGAAAAAGCGCCGCGTGCAGCTGCTAGCGGGAACACGGCCAGCACAAATCACCACAAGAGGTTGGTAGCAAACGCGCCTTTCCGTGTTCACAGCGACAGCACGGCGCCCACCGCGCCGCCACGCGCCTGCACGGCGCCCACCGCGCCGCCACGCGCCTGCACGGCGCCCACCGCGCCGCCACGCGAAAGCACGGCGCACACCGCGCCGCCACGTGACTGCGTCCACCAAGAGGAATGCAAAGAAGGCCACCCGCAACAAGAGAAGCGAGGCAATGGCAAAGAAGGCAGTTCCGGACGCAGAGAGCAGGAGGAGGGTGGAGACCACTTCCTGCATCGCGCAACCGGGGAAGTCGACCAAGGAAGCCCCTTGCAGCAAGGAAAGCGGCATCAAGAAGTCGATCCCCAGCTCCATGAAGCCATCTGCTACACAGAAAGCAGAGAAGGAGCAGCTCCAGGTTAGTGGCAAGTTTAAAAGGAAAGTTCGGGTGCAAAGGAGAATTGAACATGAGGCTGCTGTAACCATTCAGGCACAGGTTAGGAAACACATAAACAGAAAGTACTACCTGAAGCTACTGTGGGCAGCCAAGACTGTTCAGCGATATTATAGAGCTAGTAAGAGTATGAGGCAAGAAATGAAGTCTTTGAAGGAGAAAAAAGGGGCTGTTGTTGTTCTACAAGCTGCATTCTGAGGGATGAAGACCAGACAGACTCTGAAACTGAAGCACCAGGCTGCCACGGTTATACAAAGGGCTTACAGGGCACACTGTGCTCGGGCACGATACTCATACATCAAACAGACTGTTGTTGCAATCCAGCTGAGGTATCGTTCCACACGTGAAGCCAGAAAACAGAGAGAGGAGTTTTTGTCATTGCGCTCCGCTGCAATGTTCCTGCAAGCCTGCTTCAGAGGTCAGAGGGTCAGAAGGGCTGTGATCCTGCACCATCAGGCCGCTTCCCTGATTCAGGCTGCGTTCAGAAGACACAGGGAGGTAACAAAGTACCAGGCCATAAGAAGGTCAGCCATCTTCATTCAAAGATATTTTAGGTCCTACATCAGGGGCAAAAGCGAACATGAAAGATTTCAGGTGTTGAGAAAGTCAGCGATACGCATCCAGGCAGCTTTTAGAGGTTATTTAGTGCGAAAGAGTGGTAATGCTATGAACAAAGCTGCTGTCGTCATTCAGTCTGTTGGGAGAGTGCACCAGCGGGGGTCTGTCTTCAAGAGGCCGCGCTGGGCAACAGGTGGTCGTCAGAGGAGGTTCGGAAGGTGGAGACCGGGACTTCAACAAGGACAGAGGTGTCAAAGGCGCAAACATGCAGCGAAGTGCTTGCAGAAGTCAGTCAGAGTGGAGCCGGTGAGTGATCGGGCCGTGTGGCACAGAGAGGCGAGGACAACCCAGTCCCGCCTCGGAGGTGAGCAGATCAGCTGCAGTAATGTTCGGTTTGCTGAACAGGAGGAGTTGCCGACGGGACTCTACCATCAGCTGACCGAGGGAATCGCCATGCCACAGGTGAACGCCACGGCCTCGAAGGACCGGAGGAAGGAAAAAGAGGAGACTTTGGCTCAAGTAAAAGGTGAGCGTCACGGAAGGAACAGCCAGTTCAGAGAGGGCAGAGAGGTCCTTCGATTCAAGATACACGCTGTGAGGGTTTCCCAAAGAAAGGGACTGGGGAGAAGACAGGAACAGAGAAACCAGATCGTAGGCCGGATAACACGGAGAGTTGAGACTCCAACCACTCAGGAGAAGCTGGAGGCTAAAATAGCCACAATGGAGGGGCAATTGCATCAGTGCAGGACAGAGCTGAGACAGGTGCAGGACCACAACATCGCTCTGCAGGCTGACCTGAGAGAGGCCCGTTATGAGGCCAGCAAGCTCACCGAGCTAGAAAACCAGGTCAGAGGTATGGAAGGTAAATTGGCCCTCATCGAATCTCTACTCTCTTCTCCGACACCAGTGCCTGCTGGAACCCAGAGAGCCAAAGCCGAAACAGAGCAGCCGGAGAACAGTCCAGCGGAGAAACGGGTAACGAATGCAGAAAGGGAGCAGCTGCCTTCAGGCCCCCTAGCATCGGCTCGCCCCCGCAACTCAGCAAACCCAGAACAAGGTGACGTTTGGAGGAAGCCACGGGGAACTCCCCAACGTGAAACCAGAAGCTGGGACACTGCGTCGCCGGGCCCCAAGCGACCAGGAAGTATGACCCAGACAAGGAAAAGGGCAAAAGACACCAGCACGAATCAGTTCAGGGAGACGGACCAGAACTTCGGCGCCAGAGATTCGGGGAGAAGCGGCGCGCAGAACCCGACTGACAGGGGTTGTAAGCAGAGCTTAGACTCATTGAAAAAGACTTCCTCTGTAAACCCTGTAACGTCTCTGTGTAGCTCCCTTTCAGGTCCTGTCGAGTCCAGGGGTTCCATGGAGTCAGGCAAAGCCTCCAAGGACGTAAGAGCCAAGGTCAGGCACCGGTCAAAAAGGTGGACGGAACTGCTGGGATTCCCCTCACCACCACCTGCTACCCGACACAACTGGTCGGAGGTCCTTTGATGGTTTTTTTTTTTTTTTGTTTTCTATGGACCCGACCATGTGTCCCGACTAGGGACTTTAGTGTTGTTTGTGCCTCCCCCCTGAGGTTTGGCTGCGTTCGGGCACTTCGGGAGCCGCACCCTTGGGGGGGGGGTTCTGTCACGTGTGTTAGGTTTTGGGCACGCTAGAGGGCGCTCTCTGTCACGTGTGTGGTGTTTTGGGCACGCTAGAGGGCGCTCTCTGTCACGTGTGTACCCCGCCACCGTTACACTCAGCAATACTTGTTGTACAAAGACTGCACTTCAATGGTTCTCTCACGATCTTCTCTGGTTTATATATATAAATAAACAAATAAATATATATATATATGAAACCCTGCCTCTTCTGGTGGACTTGGACCTCATCCCTCCAAGACAGACCGTGGGAGAGAAAGCAGGGTTTAGATGGTGGATGTGAGATGGATTTGAGGTCCCACTTTGTGCTAATGAGTGAGCTGGCATCGCAGCCTCGCCCTCCTGGTTGCTGGAGCTGGAATTGGCACAGCCTCAGCCAATCCTGGGAGGGGAGCAGACAACACAAAACACTCTAGGCGCCGCTCAACCTCCACAATCCCAGCCTCTTGGTACGGGGCTCTTGGCTGGCGTCATTCATTTGTGGTGGCTGGTCATTCCTGTAACAATGGGGTGTCGGGGGCTGGACATCAATGCAGAGCCGAGAGCTTTGTACTGAACTTTAATAACAGAAATAATGTGCATAGAACTCAAAACACAATAATAAGTAAACACAACGATAAGCACACAGAGGTGAACACACAGAATGACTAGCACCCTGCTCTGATTCATTGGGGCTTATAACGCCAAACCCTGATGAGGCACACCTGGCACCCAATGCCCATGTGTGCAGAATCAGAGCTGGGTACCCTCTACCATCACAGAGTAAGGTGAAATCACCTGTAGAGAAGATGTGTGAAAAGAACCCCATGATAAAATATAAAATCCTGAAGATAAGTCAAAAGTGGGCCAAGCGTATCAAGGATTTAAACACTGAATGGCCATTAGAAGGTACATGTGATGTAGCACTTTGTGAAGCCTTGGAGTTTCTCATCCTGAACCACAAACCAAAGGACAAATCAAATAAATGACAAGCAAAGCGACAAGATGAATTAGAAATTTTTAAATTGTTTAAGAAAGAAGGAGAAGCATATTAAAAAAAAAAAATGAAGGTATGTTAGATTGTCACAGGAAGTACAGATGACAGATGAGAAAAGAGAGAGAACTGAGGAGAGAGTTAAAAGATATGGAAAGGATGTTACAGGAAGAGGAATGAAAAGTGAGGACTGAGATGAGTAAGGGAAATAGAAATGAGAGGAAAGTAGGATGGAGGGGAGGCCCAAAAGCTGGCTGACACAAAGTTTTGATGATAGTAACAAAAGAATCAGTAAATCAGTGACTAATTTGAATGAAATTGTGTGTGTTTGCAATGGAGAGAAAAAGTACAAGGAGACAGATTAGAAGAGATGAAGGTAAAATATCAGAAAGTGAAGAAGACACAGAGATTCAGGTAGAACCAAGTATGAGGTTAAGAACTGGAAGAAAATACAGGAACCAATACTGATTAAGGGATGTCATACTCATTACATGCCATGGCAGACCCAGGATCCAGAGGGGTTGGTCAGTGGTTTGCCCGATGTGCATGAAGGGGCCCAGCAGTGGATACTGGACTTTGAAGAAAAGACATTTGGGTGTCTCCTAGCCATAGGAGATATAAAAGCCTTATTGGCCAGAAAATAGGTCAAAAGGCAATGGGAGACATCATAATAAAAGCAGGCATGAAGCATCATGCTGTGGATGCAACCTGCAGTGGTGGAAGAAAAGACTTTGCAGGTAGAAGCAAGAGTACTTATAGAAATGAGAAGCAAATGTAACACTCCAGTACTCCCAGTACAAAAGGCAGATAAAACCAAGTGGCGATTGGTGCACAAAGAGCAGTAAATGCAGCAGTAGAAGACTGGCAAGCGGTGCCCACTCCACACACACTACTTATGAACATTACACCAGATGCCAAGTACTATTTGATTCACATACAGGGGGAAGCAATGCAGTTATGCAATGTTACCACAAGGATTCAAACATGGTGACTGGTGGCACATGGAACAAAAACAATAGCTCCTTTACAGCTGGAAGGAATCAGTAAAGCACCACAACCAATGACAGTGGGACAGATGATGCCATTCCGAGGAATGACAGGATTTAGTGCAGAAATGATTGAAGATTATGCAATAAAGACTGATAACAGAAGTAGCGAGGATTTAAGAAAACTGATGGTACCCTGATACAACATTTGCAGCAAATACTGGAGTTGATGAGTGCTATGATGCTGCAAAGAAGACTGGCAATAGTTAAATGTCAGGCACACAAAAAAGGAAATGACTATGTGATAAAGGGGAACTTTTACTGATGAGGCAGCTAAAAATGCCTCTAAGCGTGAGGATCCCATGATGGCACCAGTGGTAGCAATAGAGCCTATAACCACACTGGATGACTTGGTAGAGATTCAGAGACAAGCAACATTGTATGAAAAATCTATGTGGAGAAACAGAAGAGCTAAACAAGATAATGGATTATGGAGAAATCATGAAGGGTTGTTGACTGCGCCTAACACATTACTAAAAATACTAATCACTAATGCTCATGGACTGGATCATTGCACTAGAGTGGTGAGAAAAATAAAGAAACAAGGATTTTAGTCTCCATATTTACAGGCAACAGTGGATGAGTTGTTGAACGGATGTGATTTTTGTGCTCAAAATAATGTGCGTAAGGGGATCACTACCCCAGTTCGACACAGACCAGTACCTACAGGACTGTTTCAACATCTAGTGATTGATTATGTGGACATGATTAAAAGGGTGAGAGGGTACAGGTACATGTACATATGGTCATTGACAGATTTAGCAGGTGGGTGAAAACAACCCCATCCAAAGTCAAGGTGCTGGAACTGCTGAAAAAGCTTTGGACAAGAGAAGTTATACCAAGGTTTGGAATTCCACTGCAAATAAGTTTAGACAATGGATCAGCTTTTATACAACAGCCTGTTAAAAAGGAGAATGAAAACAACAGTTGGGATGTGTCTATCACTCCCAGTGTCAGGGCATGGTGAAAAGAGTTAATGGAACTCTAAAAGTAAAGATAATAAAATTTGTGTGAAAACTGGATTTAATTGGATTGATGCTCTGCCCTTAGCTTTGATGCATTACCGAATGCAAGCTGACAGAACCACTCATCTGACTCCACATCAGATGTTTACTGGTAGGAACATACCTGTACTCTGAGGGAATCCTATCAGCGACCTCCCTTGGAACAAATGGAAGCAGAGCTGAGAGCATATATGTACTACTGTACATAGAGATATTTATCAGGCATGCTCCGGAGCCAGAAGAGGAGCCATAAAACCCTTTGAAACCAGGGGACCAGGTATACATAAGAACCCAAGAGCTGAAAGCACTATCGCAACTTCTGGGTGGAGTGGGAATTTTTCCCTCTGAAAAATGGTCGGCACAGAAGGTTTTCACCCACTCTTGGGGGATGGGTCTCCCTTCTTGAAAGAAAAAAAAAGTGAAAGTGACAACCCTTGTCATTGTGAGGTCATGGCACAGCACACATGAACCACAACGAAATTGGACCTCTGCATTTAACCCATGCACACTCAAACCCGTGCAGCAGTGGGCAGCTATTGAAAGCGCCCGGGGAGCAGTGATGGGGATGGTACCTTGCTCAAGGGTACCTCAGGGCAACCTATTGGGAAGGGGTTTGAACCCCCGATCCTCCGAACATGCGGCTAACGCCCTAACCACCGCTGCCCACAAAGAGTTTCACACAGGGGGCACCCGGATTTGAACCAGGGACCTCTTGATCTGCAGTCAAATGCTCTACCACTGAGCTATACCCCCAGCTTAGTAACCTTATCAACTTAAAACTGGATCAGCTAAACTTTTGATATGGTCTCTTTATGATTATCAATTGTGTTCCAAATATAACTACATTATGCATTGTTGTTTGTCATGTATTACAGCATTATTGTCCCTTTTTTCAGTATCTAATCTTACAGTATTTAACCACATTTATTGATGTATCTGACTTGTAAGTCAGAGAGGGGGGATATATACAGTAAAAATCCATTTTATTTTTGTCCTTTTTACTTTTGTACTTTTGTTTTGTCCTACAGTGTCTCACACTACTTAGTCCCCATGAGAAAGCAAGCAGTTGCACCTGCAAACAGTTACATTGTGTCCAGTGTCTTACACTGCCTCACGAGTTCCCACAAGGCAGCCAGCAGCAAACAGTTACATTTTTATTCAAACAACTACTTTTATAATTGAGAACTTGATGCGAAACTGGATGGGGATCCATCAGTGAAAAGACCTTTCTCTATTGTTGATGAAGTGGTAAAGCCGGAAAACTGAGATGTTAATCATGACAGCATTGAATATTATTGGTGGAAAACTATTAATGGGATGGATCTATGTACATTTTAGAGGAGAACAAAGGTGTTTGAAGTATATTTAAAGTCTGAAGTTGGAATGAGCATTTGGAGGTGCTCCCACTGGACCACGCCTGCTGAAACTCTTCATTAAACTGGTTGTGCCACATCTCTTTGACCTAATTTGATTTCTGACTTAGGCTCACACTTTTAAAAAATTATATATATAGATACACACACACAGTACTGTGCAAAAGTTTTAGGCAGGTGTGAAAAATTCTATAAACAAAGAATTGCTTTCAGAAATATAAATAATGATTGTTTATTTTTATCATTTTACAAAATGCAAAGTGAGCGAACAAAAGAAAAATCTAAATCAGATCAATATTTGGTGTTACTACCTTTTGCCTTCAAAGCAGCATCAGTTCTTCTAGGTACACTTGCACACAGTCAGGGATTTTGTAGGATTATAGTCGGTGTCTGATCAACCAGTTTCAACAAATAGGTACTGATGATCATCAACGTCACACGGAGGAGAAACACAGTCGTGTTTGGAACGACCGACCAGCCGAGTTCCTTCAAAAACTGTGTGCAAGTGTACCTAGAAGAACTGATGCTGTTTAGAAGGCAAAGGGTGGTCACACCAAATATTGATTTGACTTAGATTCTCTTTTGTTCATTCACTGCATTTTGTTGATTGATGAAAATAATTAACACTTCCATTTCTGAAAGCGTTCTTTGTTTACAGCATTTTTTCAAACCTGCCTAAAACCTTTGCACAGTACTGTGTATATATGTACGTTTGATATTTATTTTTAATACATTTATAAAAGTTTCAAGCAAGCTTTTTTCTCTTTGTCATTATGGAGTATAGTGTGTAGATTTTTGAGGTAAAATTTTGTCACGTGTGTTGGGTTTTGGGCACGCTAGAGGGCGCTCTCTGTCACGTGTGTTGGGTTTTGGGCACGCTAGAGGACGCTCTCGGCATTTAGGGTGTTTGCTCACATACAAGGTGTTTAGGGAGTGCGCTGAGCGCTCTGTTCTGACCTAAGCACACACAAGGCCCCCTGCGGAGTCAGGTGTGCATCATTAGGAGCTGACTATTTAAGCGATGAGTCAAATGAAGCGGCTCGATGAGGCTATGCCTGCGTAATGGTGGTTTTTGTCCAGTCAGTCAGTCAGTCAGTCAGTCAGTCAGTCAGTCAGTCAGTCAATCACCTGAGTAGTAACTGCAGTCTGAGTTCTTGTTTGTTTGTGTTTTCTCCTTTGTTTAATAAACTTCTGTTCTGAACCCTGGCTCGGACCTGGCGTCCCTCTGGTACACACCACCGTTACCAGAATGAGCCGCCCGATACCTGGACATCACGAGCCACGATGGCGATATGGAGTGCGTGTGTGGCGGCAAGCCAATGCTGTGGAGCAGTCGCTGCAGCTGATAAAGTCCTGGGAGACAGGGCGACTTTTCCAGACCTCCCGCGAACAGCTGGGCCCGGTGAGGAGTGGGTCGCGGCGGACACCCGGCGGCGTACGGCAAGAGCTGGAGCGCCCGTCTGAGGAATCACGGCGTCGCTGCTCCCGCACCGATATCATCCTGAATCCCGGAGCCATGGATCGGTTAGCGCTTTATCTCCGGATGCTGAGCTCCATGGCTAAAGGACACGAAAGCGCTATCTCAGCGCGCTGGACCGCGTGCTCTCTTCCGCCACGCGACATGAAGGCGGGGCTTTGTTGGCGGCGGTGTTACTCAACGCGGAGCCGCGGCGTCTACCGTGTCATGGCGGCTCAGCAGCGAGCACGGGCGTCTACCGTGCCGCGCTGACTCAGCAGCGAGCACGGCGTCTACCGTGCCGCCAAGCAGCTCAACGCGGGCTTACGAGAGCAACTGCCGCTCGCCAGTTCAACACAGTGACTCAGCGTCGGGCGCGCGCCAGCAACCACGATCCGCCAGCCGGAGAACACGCCCGCCCAGCGCCTTGATGGCGAGAACACGGCCAGCGCGAGTCACCAAGAGGTTGTGCTTCGCGCTTTTCGGTATTGCAGCGACAGCCGCGGCGCTCCCAGCGTCGCACCCAGCATCTGCGCAGCGCCCCAGCGTCGCCGCGGGACTGCACCGTGCCCACGCTGCAGCGGCGCCCGCGGCTCCGCGATCGCCAGCCCGGGCGCCCGTCTGCGCGCTGATATGGTCGGCAAGCGCGAATCACCACAGAGGTTGGTAAGCGCGTCTTTCCGTGTCCACAAGCGCCTGCAGCGCCCCGGCGACACCCGGCGCTGCACGGCGCCCACGAGAAGGAATGCAAGAAGGCACGCCCGCAACCCAAGAGCGAGGCAATGGCAAAGAAGGCAGTTCCTGACATAGAAGCGGCATCCCAGAGTCGATCCATAAACCTTTCCACGAACCAGTCTGTTGCATCGAAGAAGTTTCGGGCACAGAGAAAAATCAAAACATGAGGCTGCAGGCAGTAACCACATTCAGGGCGCAGATGGAAACACATACAGAAGGTCTGCACCTGAGGCTAGGAGTGGGTGTAAGACTGTACAACAACATTACTCTAGAGCTAACAAGTGAGGCAAAGAAATGAAGTCCCTAAAAGGAGAAAAAGGGCTGTGGTTGTTCTAAGAAAGCAGCATTCCGAGGAATGAAGACCAGACCCAGGCTCTGAAACTGAAGCGCAGGCTGCAACTAGGATACAAAGTGCATTGGAGCTCACTGTGCTTTCGAGCCGCGATATTTATGCCTCAAACAGACCCGTTATTGCGGCCCAGCTGAATGCTCGGTCACACGCAAACAAAAAACAGAAGGAAATTCCTGAAATGCGCTCCGCTGCCCGCGTTCCTGCAAGCCTGCTTCAGAGGTCAGAGGAAGTCAGAAAGATGGTGATCCTGCACCATCAGACAACCTCCTTGATTCAGGCTGCGTTCAGAAGAGAGACAGAGAGGTAATCAAGTACACCCAGGCCATAAGGAGGTCAGTCATCTTCATCAAAAATATTGTCCTGCATCAGGGCAAAAGTAGACATGAGAGATTCCTGGTGTTGAAAAAGTCAGCGATACGCATCAGGCCACTGAGGTTGTCACGGGCTTGCTGGGCGCTATGAACCAAGCTGCTGTCATTGTTTCAGGCTGCTGGGAGGAGTGCACCAGCGAGATCTGTCTTCAGGAGGCGCTGGGCGGAGTGGTCATCAGAGGCGGTTGGAAGGCGGAGACCGGGTTCAACCCGACAGAGGAATTGTCCAGCATGCTGCGAGGGCTTGCAGAAGTCAGTCAGAGGGCCGGTGAGAGATCGAGCCGTGTGGCTCTCAAAGTGAGGACCATCAGTCCACCTCAGAGGTGAGCAGATCAGCGCAGAAAGGTCAGTTTGCAGAACAGGAGGAGTTGCTTACAGAGAGCTACCAGCAGCTGGCGAAGGAGCCTTCATGCCACAGGTGAGCGCCGCGGTCTCGCGGACAGGAAGGAGGAGACGCCGGTTCAAGGAGAAGAAGGTGGGCATCATGTGGGAAGGAGCAGCCAAGTCAGAGAGGTCTCTAGCGTTAAGAAACATGCTGTGATGGTGTTCCAAGAGGTTACTGAGAGAACACCGGAACAGGAAAGCCCAGCTGTATGCCAGACAACGAGGAGAGTTGTGATTCCAGCCAGTCCAAGGAGAAGCTGGAGGCTCAACTAGCCTTCGCTTTGGAGGGCAACTGAGTCAGACCACAGCAGAGCTGAGAAGGTGCAGGACCACAACATTGCTCTGCAGGCCGGAACTGAGAGAGGGGCAGTGGCTCAGCCGGGCTGGGCTTGGAGTTGAGTGAGTAGGCGAGATTGGCGACCCTCGAATCACGACTCCTCCACGAAGCCAGTTCATGCTGGGACCCTGGTGGAGGTGGCACCAGGCCAGGCAGCTGAAGAACAGACTGGTGGAGAGGCGGAAGTTCCAGAGGAGGTCAAACCGGCTGCATGATGGCTCCCAACCTCCTGCGTTCATCCTCTGAGTTCATGGGCTGGAACAGGCTTATGGAGGAGTCAGCAGAACCCGTCAGAGTGAAACCAGAAGCTGGGCGGCGTCATGAGCCCCAAGCTTGGCCGGGAAGTAAGACCGAAAACAGGAGAAGGGACTTCCTGTGTAAACCCTGTAACGTCTGTGTGGCTCCTCCCAGGTCCAGTCGGAGTCAGGCTTTCCCGCGGGGTCAGGCCCGAGGCCCCCAAGGACTAGGGCAGTGCAGGCACCGGTCAAAGGGATGGAGCGGAACTGCTGGGATTCCCCTCACCACCACCAGCTGCCCGACATGACTGGTCGGAGGCCCTTTGTTTTTTTGTTTTTGTATGGACCTGACCATGTGTCCCGACTAGGGACTTTTGTGTTGTTGTTTTGCCTTCCCCTGAAATTTCGGCTGGGTCGAACAGCCAGGAGCCGCGCCCTTGGGGTTCTGTCGTGTGTTGGGTTTTGGGCACGCTAGAGGGCACTCTCTGTCACGTGTGTTGGGTTTTGGGCATGCTAGAGGACGCTCTCGGTCACATTTAGGGTGTTTGTCACACGAGGTGTTTAGGGTACGCTAGAGGGCGCTCTGTTCTGACTAAGCACACCTGAGCCCCCAGCGATCAGGTGTGTTGCATCATTGGGGCTGACTATTTAGCCCCGTGAGTCAGAACAGAGCGCGGCTCGTAGATAGGCTATGCCTGCACGTAGTGGTGGTTTTGTCAGTCAGTCAGTCAGTCAGTCAGTGGTCACCTGAGTAGTAACAGTCTGGTTCTTGTTTGTTTGTGTTTCTCCTTTGTTTAATAAACTTCTGTTCTGAACCCCTGGCTCGGACCTGACGTCCCTCCGGTACCACACCACCGTTGCAAATTTAATAAAATTTTGGAATAATCATATTGGCTGTAAATTGAGGAAAAGGTGGAGCCCTTTTGAATACTTTCCAAATGCATATACAAATTGAGAGAGAGAGAGAGAGAGAGAGAGAGAGAGTGTGAGAGTTATTGTAAAGTGAAAGAAATTGCTAGCTTTGTCATGTGACATATCACGCCACAGAACCTCCATATTCCATACAAACTTCTTCAGAGCTTAGGTTTCACTCATCCTCAGAGAAGAGAGAAGTTTCTGATGGAGGGGAACATGACAGCTGTAGTTCTGCTGCTGGTGTTGAGTTTTATCCACATTGTTCTTGTAGGTAAGTTCACACCCGGAATGGCTGTTTAATTTACTTTCAATTTTACAAGTGGGAGCAGGAAGGAAAAACAGACATATTATATAACTGTTTTATAATAAATGATATTGCTGTCAGGACAATGTACTAATATACTAGTAATTAAACATAAAACAACACATCAATTATTGATGAAATAGTTGCCACATTTGATGAGATGCATAAAGCATCAAAATTTTGTCAAAATGTCTTTCCAAAGTTCTAAGAGTGTATAAAAGCATAGTTAAAAAAAATAATAAATAATTTATTTATTTATTTATACATTTTAGGTTTCAACAATTGTCAATGCACTGTTGATTTTTCTTAAGTTAATATCCATTTTCAAATGTCTACATTAACCAAATAAAAATTTGGATCTAAAATCTCCAAATGAATTGGTATATAATATATATATATATAAAAGATATCTGTCTTAAATATATGTTTTTATGGTGTAATTTATATGCATCTTACTGACTGTCACACTGAACTGTGTAAAAATCATTTACTGTTGCTTTAATAGAAATCACGTAGAAAAGACACAATTTTTCATTATTTATTTGTTGCTTTTTTGTATTTTACCAGGTCTGTCCTAACTAAGCTCTAGCCAAACACACCATCATGTAAAATACTGAAAAGCTATAAAACTATTAATGCAAAAAAGACCATTCTGGCTGACTGCAGGAATGTGAACTCACACACGTGCACAAACACATGAAGAAGTGTGGCTTTTTTATGACACGTGAAAATCATGTTTTTTACTGATACAGTACTTTATCCTGTCACATGCTTTCTGTTTTCTTTTTCAATATTTAAACTGCCATAAAGGACAAAATGTATTCTTTTACTATGAAAGGCTAGAGATGTGTGTTATATAATCAGTTACTCAATCACTCACTCACTATACCACTCACTCACTCCCTCACCAAACCACTCACTCATTGCCTAAACCACTCACTCACTCGCCAAACCACTCAGTCACTCTCACTCACTCACTCACTAAACCACTCACTCACTCACTAACAAAACCACTCACTCATTCCCTAAACCACTCTCACTCACTAAACCATTCATTCACTCTCACTCACTCACTTAACCGCTCCCTCACAAGATCGCTCACTCACTCACTCATTCACTCACTAAAAAAAAACCATCAACTCACTAAATCACTCATTTAACCACTTGCTCACTAAACCACTCACTCACTCACTTAAACACTTACTCACTAAAACACTCACTCACCTACCCACTTAACCACTCTCTCACTCACAAAACCATTCACTCACTGACACTAAAAAAACTAACTCACGAAAACTCTCACTCACTAAACTATTCACTCACTCTCTCTCTCAGTAAATCACTCATTCACCCACTAATTCACTCACTCACCCACTTAACCATTCGCTCCCTAACCACTCACTCACTCATTAAACCACTAACTCATTAAACCACTTACTCGCTCACTCACTAAACAGCACACTCACTCAAATACTTGCACTTCTTTCATCTGAGAAATCTTTTGACCTTTGGTTAATCTGGTTTAAGTAATCTGAGTAATCCCTGATGCTATTAGTCTTAGAAAAGTACAAAACTACACTTGTTAAACAAATAGTGTAGAAACTTTAGTTTTATTGATATTGAGTCGGACTGGTCTTGGACTCTGAAATGGTCTTAGTCTATTAAACTCAGTCATTTTCTGCTGTTTGTCCCTATTGGGGTCGTGGGGGAGAGCTGGAGTCCAACCCAGTGCATACAGGGTGAAGGACAGGGGACAAACACCCCAGGACATATCACCAGCCCATCGCAGGGAGGAGCTAGACGGGGATGGCACCTTGCTCAAGGGTACCTCAGGACAATCTATTGGGAAGGGGTTCAAACCCCCAATCATGTGGCCAACGCCCTAACCACTAGGCCACCACTGCCCTCATTTAGTCCAGCTTTTAAGTTAATATTTTCTCTATTTATATTCTAACTCTGTAAAAAGTGTTTGTGTTTCAGACTGTAACGGTGGTGAGGTGGGGGAAGGACGTCTGTCGAGAGTCAGGAGTCAGGAACATAGTTTTATTATTCATATTCACCAAAACAGGATCCAAGGACTGCTGCTCTAATCGATCCAAGGAACTGCAGTCTAACTAAACCAAGTTATAAAAACCACCATTAACGTGAGGCCCTGCCTCGTGAATAAGCCACTCTCTTTTCTGACTCATTGGGGCTTAAATAACAGCCCAAATGAAGCACACCTGTGCCTTCATGCGCTCAGGTGTGCTCAGTCAGAACAGAGCAAAGTCCCGCCCTCTACCGCGCCCAAAACAAACCTCACTCGTGACAGAACCTCCCCCAAAAGGCGCAACTCCCGGGGTGCCAAAACATAGTCTCGCCCGAGCTGAGCCTCTGGCTCAAAAAACCCTTCAAAAACAGTCCCTTTATGGGGCACATGGCCAGGTCCACAAAATAAAAATAACTTTAATGAAAACGGCTGCTGGCAGTGATGAGGGGTATCTCAAAGTCTTTATCCATTGTGGGACCCCATGGTCATAAGGGCAGCCTCTTCCACTCTCGTCAATGACGAACTCCAGATGTGCACCGAATTTCTAAAAGTTCTTAGCAAACCATTTCAACATGGGCACAGTTTATGCTTTTTGTCCTTGCATGCAAAGCAGAGACTTTGCATCTCCATATTGTCATGGTTATGCTCGAGAGGCAAGGCACTCACACGCAGGTCTAACTGGGACACGTTTATTTCCAAACTATGACACAAACACAACGTTGTAACTCACGGTGCAGACAAACAGTAAGGACGGTGAACGGACAACACTGGGTCGGACTGGCAGGCTATTTGTGTGTGGTAGTTCAGGTGCGGGTGATCAGTGGTGATAATTACGAGTGCTCGTGAAAGCCCGGTCAGTACTCCGGTGACGGGGACCTCTCCCCTGGCCTGGGTAACGTGGTGGGCGTGACATCACCCCCCCCTCCAGAGGCGTCCTCCGGACGCCCCGTCCAGCGCGCTCCGGACCCTCGCCGTCCTGGCGGATGCTGTGGTGGTCTGCTGTGTCGAGGGGGTTGACCTCTCCGTTTGGGGGCAGGGCGGCTGGGGTGGTTACGGTGGTAGTCAAGCCGGAGTTGAGGGTCGAGTATGTCCCGGGCTTTGACCCAACTGCGTTCCTCCGGCCCGTAACCCTCCCAATCCACCAGGTATTGAAGCTCCCCTCGACGTCGTCGGGAGTCCAGGAGCGCGTGGACCTTATGGGCTTGACCTTGCGCGGTGACGATGACAGGAGGGGGTTCAGCCTCTCCCACCGGTGCAGCCAGGGGCCCCGGAACGTAGGGCCTGAGGAGGGAAACGTGGAAAACAGGGGTTATGTGCATGTGATCGGGTAGCTTGAGACGGTAAGTGACCGGATTGACTTGGGCCTCTACTCGGAAAGGCCCAATGAACCGGGGGCTGAGTTTCTTACTAGGCAGCCGTAGCTTGAGGTCTCGAGTGGAGAGCCACACCCTGTCTCCAGCTTGGAAGTCGGGGGCTTTCCGTCGACGCCTATCGGCTTGTTGGCGGAAGCGGCGCACTGCCCGTTCGATGTGTGTGTGGGCCTTCTCCCACACGCGCTCAGCCCCTTGGAACCAGGTGTCGATGCTCGGGACATCCGTAGGTGTGGTATCCCAGGGGCAGAGGGGTGGTTGAAACCCCAACACACACTCGAACGGGGTTATGCCTGTGGAGGAATGGCGCAAGGAGTTTTGTGCGTACTCTGCCCAGTAGAGGTACTCAGCCCAGTCGTGTTGCCGGTGGTGACAGTACGCCCGGAGGAACCTAGTCAGCTCTTGAATGGTTCGCTCGGCCTGACCATTGGTTTGGGGATGGTAACCCGAGGATAACGAGACGGAGGTCCCCAGTCGCCGAAAGAAGGCCCGCCAGACTTGAGAGGTGAACCTCTGTCGGATAAGATGTCCTCCGGGAAACCGTAATACCGGAACACGTACTGGAACAGAGCATCAGCGACCTGTCGAGCAGACGGAAGAGCAGCAAAGGGGATGAATCTACATCCTTTTGAAAATCGGTCCACCACCACTAAGATGCACGTGTGCCCCCCGGAACGTGGGAGATCCGTGGCCAAATCGATGGCCACGTGAGTCCACGGACGGGTAGGCACCGGCAGGGGTAATAACTTACCGGCTGGCAACTCACAAGGTGACTTAGTTTGGGCACAGGTGGAACAGGAGCGGACCAGAACCCGAACATCGGCCCTTAAGGTGGGCCACCAGTATTTTCTGCTCAGCTGTTCCCCTGTGCGACGAATGCCAGGGTGCCCTGAGGCCGGAGAAGTGTGGACCCACTTTACTAACCGGATGCGGTGGCGTTCCGGCACGAAGATCCGATCAGGCGGGCACCCTGATGGGACGGAGGTGCCCTCAGCTTCCTGCCGGATGTCCCGTTCGATGTCCCATTGCACTGGGGCTGCCACTACCGTTGGGGTTAATATTGGTTCTGGCTGCGACACCCTCCCTGCTGGCTCGAAGTGGCGTGAGAGAGCGTCGGCCTTGTTATTCTTAGTACCAGGGCGGTAGGTCAGGGTGAAATCGAAACGGGTAAAAAACAGAGCCCATCGAGCCTGGCGGGGGTTGAGTCGTTTTGCCAGCCGGATATATTCGAGATTGCGGTGGTCGGTGAGGACCGTGAAGGGGTGCTTTGCGCCCTCCAGCCAGTGCCGCCACTCCTCCAGTGCAGCCTTTACCGCCAAGAGTTCCCTGTTGCCGATGTCGTAATTGGCCTCCGCGGGGGTTAACCTACGGGAGAAGAAGGCACAGGGAAAAAGCCTCTCGGGTTGCCCGTGGTACTGCGACAGCACCGCCCCCAGACCCACCTCGGATGCATCGACCTCGACCACAAACGGCCTATCTGGGTCTGGCAGCCGTAGGATAGGCGCCGAAGTGAACTTCAATTTGAGGTCTAGAAAGGCCGCTCGTGCCTCGGGCGTCCAGCCGAGGCGGGAAGGTTTTCCCTTTAGCAGGGCGGTTAAAGGGGCTGTCGTGGCACTAAAGTTTTGAATAAACCGCCTATAGAAATTGGCGAACCCAAGAAAGCTTTGTAACTGTCTGATGGTGCGGGGCTCTGGCCAGCTGGTAACAGCCGTCACCTTTTGGTGTTCCATCTCGACTCCCTTTGGCCCGATTCGGTAGCCCAAAAAGGAAACCTCTGAGAGATGGAACTGGCACTTCTCCGCCTTGACGTACAACCCATGCTTGAGGAGGCGGGAAAGGACCTGGCGTACCTGGGTGACATGGGAGTCGTAGTTCTTGGAATAAATCAGGATGTCGTCCATGTAGGCGACTACAAACCGACCCAACATGTCCCTCAGGACGTCGTTGATAAATGACTGGAAGACGGAGGGGGCGTTTTTGAGGCCATACGGCATTACTCTGTACATATAATGACCTGTCGCCGTGCTAAAGGCCGTCTTCCACTCGTCGCCCTCCCGAATCCTCACCAGGTTGTACGCACTGCGGAGATCCAATTTGGTAAAAATGGTGGCCCCTCGAAGTTGCTCGAGGGCTGACGGAACTAGTGGGAGAGGGTAGCGGAATTTAACTGTGACAGCATTCAGTCCCCGAAAATCGATGCAAGGCCGGAGTCCGCCGTCCTTCTTCTGCACGAAGAAAAACCCCGCGGAGGCTGGCGATGTGGACGGTACGATGAACCCCTGTCGAAGGGCCTCTGCAATATACTCCTCCATCGCTCTCGTCTCGGGCTCGGAGAGCGGATAGATGCGAGAGCGAGGAGGAGTGGCCCCTGGCTGGAGTTCAATCGCACAGTCCCATGGCCGGTGAGGAGGGAGTTGAGTGGACCTCTTTGCACTGAACACCTCACTCATTGAACGGTATTCGACCGGGATAGACAATGGAATGTGAGCCAGTGGGCTCTCCACAGACGTGGAGAGGCACGGGAGTGAAGTGTTACAGTGCAAAGAGCACTCCGGGGACCAGGACCTGATTTCCCCTGTCCTCCAGTCTAGGACCGGGTTGTGGGACCTCAGCCACGGGATGCCCAGTACGATTCCGTGATCTGAAAGCGGCAGTACGAACAGGGACAAGGTTTCAGTGTGCGTAGACAGCTGAACGGTGAGTGGACCGGTGACCTGTGACACCCCACCTGGGTTCAGCTGCCTCCCATCGGCTGCCCTCACGGACACGGTGTGTGATAGGGGATACAGAGGGACGTGCAGTTGGGTAGCTGCCGTGGGGGAGATGAAGTTGCCAGCCGACCCAGAATCAATCAATGCTGAAACACACAAACAGACATCAGCACAGCGTACAGATACTTGAACAGAAAATTGATGAGCTAATTCAGGACGCGGTTTAATTACTGTGCGTTTCTTGGCTGCCAGGGCACAGTCCTTTCGCCCATGTCCTGGCTCGCCACAGTACAAGCAGAGCCCATTGTGGATGCGGCGTTCCCTCTCTGCCCCAGAGAGGTGAATCCGGCCCAGATCCATGGGCTCAGGGGGACTGCGGTCGTTGCGTGGACTGACGGCCGTGAACCCGGGGGGCGCTGCTGCGCGGCTTGGGCTTGGCTCCCACGTGGGCCCGGTGCTTCGGCGTTTATGCTGGTCGAGCCGAATCGCCAGGGTGAAGAGTTCATTCAGGCTTAATCCCTCGTCTCGGCAGGCGAGTTCTCGCTGAATGTCCGCGTGAAGGCCGGCCCGAAACACCGCCATTAAAGCAGGGTCGCTCCAACCGCTGCCAGTCGCGGTAATGCGGAAGTCAAGGGCATATTCCACGACGGAGCCGGTTCCCTGCTTCATGCGCAGCAAGCGATCCCCCTGGGACTGACCGTGAGCGGGGTGATCGAAAACCGCCCGAAAAGCGGACGAAAAGCGATCGTATGTGCTCACGGTCTCGCCACCGCTTGCCCAGACCGCCGTTCCCCACTCAGCTGCGCGACCGGTAAGCCTTCCGATCACTGCTTTTATCTTCTCTACCTCCGTTAACCAGGGAAATTGTCCAAAGTACATGTCAAACGTAACCAAAAACGCTGCACACGCACCTGGGTCGCCCGCGTAGCGTTCTGGTAGAGCGATGTGGCTTACCGGCGGGGCGGACGGTTGGGCGAAAGGCGGAGGCGGAAAGGCCACGGCGGCTGCCCGGTGTCCTCGGTCCGAGATGGTTAGCCGCTCCAGTTGGTGTTGGATGTCGTCCAACCTGGAAGTCACTCGCCCAAGGATCCCCTCGTGATCTCGGATCCGCTGCCGAAGCTCCATGTCCGCTATTTCGTCCGGAAAAATTCCACCCGTTGCGCCTTGCTGCTCGAAGGTCCGTTCATCGTCATGGTTATGCTCGAGAGGCAAGGCACTCACACGCAGGTCTAACTGGGACACGTTTATTTCCAAACTATGACACAAACACAACGTTGTAACTCACGGTGCAGACAAACAGTAAGGACGGTGAACGGACAACACTGGGTCGGACTGGCAGGCTATTTGTGTGTGGTAGTTCAGGTGCGGGTGATCAGTGGTGATAATTACGAGTGCTCGTGAAAGCCCGGTCAGTACTCCGGTGACGGGGACCTCTCCCCTGGCCTGGGTAACGTGGTGGGCGTGACACATATACTACCTTCCGGTTCCGGTGGGAGTACTGCTGTGGGCGTCTGGCTACCGCTTTCCATTGGAATTTAATTTGTTAGTTAGTTTGTTTGTTTAGTCTCTTTACTCGGTCCTTTATCCCAATATTTCTCATTCTGTGTTAATGAGTTGCTACTGTGATTTCCATCTGACTTTGCTCAGTGTTTGGACACTGCATCAACTTTTCCTGCGCTACTGCTTGGATTTGTGCTGGATTTACTTCTTGCTCCAGCGTCAGCCTTTCTTAGGACTATCCGGACATTTATCGTGTGTAAACTCCGTGTTCCGAGTAGCGACCCAGACCCACGTCCCTGTCTCACCCCTGCTCTGCGAGTCCTCTCCCTGCTCACCCTGCACCTGCTCAGAGTTGGTGAGTGAGTCACTCTCTCCTTCTCTGTTCGTCCAGTTCTTTATGGCTGGTCTGCCTTCTTAATGCTACTAAACGGCCGTCCTAACGCTACTGGTTCGTGAGGGTTGGCGGGGTTCTGGCTAACGTGAATAGTGAGGTGTGTGTGTGTGGTTCTGTGTTCTGGTCGTTTACGGATCTGATCAGCCAGGTGTTTTGCTCCGGATGTTTCGTGTCTGGCTGGTTAATCATGGGGTTTGAATACACGCCGTCTCAGCTCCGGGACTGGAAAAGTCCAGCTCGCTTGGACTCGAGCTCATACGGCCTCTGCAGAGCGCTCGGAATTGCCGTCCCCGTTATGTTCACCATGCCTCCAGAATTTAGCACTTCATTCATCACACTTCTCTTTCTGCAATCCCTTCAATCTGGTCCTCCCGACCTGACCGTCACCACGCGCTCTCTACTGCGTCAAACTGTGGAGTCAACTCTAATCATCTGAGAACTCTGAACATGGACACGAACCACACTGACTCTGAACGGCATCCTGTGATTACAAGCACAAGTTTAGCTCTCTTAAACATCCGCTCACTAACTAACAAAGCTCTCGCACTTAGAGAACTAATATTGGATAAAACATTTAACATGCTTTTACTGACTGAAACATGGCAACCCAGCAACGACTTTCTGGAACTGAACAAGCTCACTCCTGCAGGCTACAGCTACCTGTGTAAACCCCGTGAAAAGGGCCGAGGTGGAGGCCTGGCTGCTGTCGTTTAGGATGGGGTGCAAGTTAAGGTTCTGGACTTACATGATATCTCGTCTTTAGAATATCTTGTGTTCAGAACTGTCTGTACTAAACCACTTGTTGTAATTTTAATATATCGACCACCTTCTACGTCTCTTTCTCCGTTCTTCTCGGGCCTCAGTGAACTTCACACTTACCTGTGCCCTGTCTGAAAACATCATCCTGCTCGGTAACTTTAACATTCATATAGACACCGTCTCTCCAGCTATTTCAGAATTTGTGGCCCTTCTTGAATGTTTCCATCTCATTCAGCATGTGAACTTCCCCACACATACTCATGAACACATACTGGATCTGATTTGTTCATCTTGACTTAAAAATGTTTCTGTAAACTGTTCTTCTGTTGATATTTCTGATCACTTTTGTATCGAATTTGCTTTCGAACTAACCTTAGATAATCTATGTAAAAAATCTACAATTTCAGATAGAAATTTGAAATCTGTTGACATTCAAGGGTTCACCTCAGACCTGAATTTATACAACCGCTCCATTTCTGCTGTTTTAGATAAATTTGCTCCAGTCAAAATCAGGGCTGTACCTTCCTCTCACTCCTCTCCATGGTTCACCACTGAACTAAGGTCCAAGAAAGCTGTTGGGAGGCGACTTGAACGGCTGTATAAGAAATCAGGCCTCATGGTGCACTCTCAGCTATATGTTGATCACATGCAAAAATATCGATCTGCCCTTAATACTGCTCACTCTCGGTACCTCTCCTCCATTATCAACAGCAGCAGCTGTAAGCCCACGGCCCTGTTCATTAGTGTGAGTAAACATCTTCAGCCCCCAGCACCTTCTCTCTCAGGTTCTCACTCATGAGTCCTTTCTTCACTTTTTTCAAAACAAAAACGATCTGATATGTAAATTTTTCACTGGTACTCCTCCACCATCTTGTAACTTTCTCCTAGAAACCCCGGTACAATCCTTCACCAAGTTCTCTCTTACAAACTCGAACTCTGTTACTGAATTAATTAGGAAAATCAGTTCTTCAACCTCCATCCTGGATCCAGCTCCTACTTCTCTTCTTAAATCCTGTTTGTCTGCCATCTCTGCCTCTATCTTCCATCTCATAAACTGTTCACTCTCCTCTGATGTTGTTCCTCTGGGCCTGAAAACCTGCTGTTAGACCTATGTTGAAAAATAACACTTTGGATCCCAGCAATCTGAGCAGCTACAGACCTATTTCTAATCTACCTTTTATTTCAAAGCTCCTTGAAAGGGTTGTAGCTGCTCAGCTGCAGGAACATCTAATAATTAACAATTTATATGAGCGGTTTCATTCAGGTTTCCATCCATTCCACAGCACTGAGCCTTCCCTTCTACGGGTCACCAACGACCTTTTACTCAGTGCTGACTCTGGTTCCCTCAGTATCCTCCTTCTCTTAGATCTAAGCTCCGCCTTTGACACTGTCAATCACAATATCCTTCTTTCCTGCCTTTCGGACATTGGGCTCTCTGGTACTGTTCTTTCTTGGTTCACATCATCTCACTGATAGACAGCAATTCATCCGCCTCTATAACAACAGATCACCTCCTGCTCCAGTTAAACAGGGTGTCCCTCAGGGATCTGTTCTTGGACCTTTATTATTCATAATTTATATTCTCCCTCTCTGTCATATTTAACCATGGTCTCAGTTTTCACTGCTATGCTGACGATACCCAAATCTACATTACCACCGCTACTTCAGCCGCTCCACCCCCTTGCCTCACAGCTTGTATTCATGACGTAAAACTATGGCTTACCTCTAACTTTCTCAAGCTCAACACTGACAAAACAGAACTTTTTTTAGTTGGCTCCAAATTTCTCATCACTAAACTACAAAATTTCAGTTTATCCATTGAAAATGCTCGTTACACCCTCACCCTCTGTCCGGAATTTAGGCGTTATATTCGATCCCACTCTGTCATTTGAATCTCACATTAATACAGTAGTGAAAAATGCTTTCTTTCACCTCAGAAACATCTCACGTCTCCACTCATCTCTTTCAATTAAGGATGCAGAAATACTTGTTCATGCTTTTATAACATCCCGTCTCGATTACTGTAATGCTTTACTCTTTGGTCTCTTTGGAACATTAGCCAGGCTCCAGTACGTGCAAAACTCCGCAGCTCAGGTTCTCACGTTCTCCAAAAAATATCAACATATCACCCCCGTTCTCCACAAACTTCACTGGCTGCCCATATCGTATCGTATTCAGTACAAGCTGCTTCTCATCACGTTTAAAGCCCTTCATGGATCTGCTCCTTCATACCTCACTGATTTACTCCAGTCATACACTCCCACCCGCTCACTTCGCTCCTCCGGTACCAGGTTACTCTCAGTTCCTAAATTCAGGTTAGCTTCCGTGGGTGGGAGATCATTCAGTGTTGCTGCCCCTAAACTCTGGAATTCCCTCCCTCAAACCCTGCGCCTCACGTCCTCTCTGTCCCTCTTTAAAACACAGTTAAAAACACATCTATTCAGTTTGTGCTGCTCCACTTCTCCCAGCTCTTAATTTCCTTATTCTGCTGTTTGTTCTTCTGTCTTTGTGTTTGTATTAACTGTTTTTAACTTGCTCTGTAAAGTGACCTTGGGTTTGAGAAAGGCGCTATATAAATAAAAATCATTATTATTATTATTCCTGATTGGATATCAGACAATTGGTCTGCCCTCTGTCTCTGTCTCATGTCGAACACCGCTACCATCGATCACGATGAAGCCAAACTTGCTGTTAGACAACGGTAGAAACCACTGTGTGAAAGTTATATATACCTCCACAAATAGGAAATCTAATCCGCACTGTAATAAGAGACTGTAAATCCAACCTCACTTCATCTCTCCTTTTTTCCTTTTTCTGTTCTCCACAGATAAAGATTCTCTGTGTTACCTCTACACTTTCCAGCCTGACCGATCTTCAGAAAACACCTTTCAGTTCAGTGTAGTGACTCTGCTGAACGACACACAGATCGACTCCTACAACAGCAGAGATGGTGTCAGGATTCCTAAACAGGACTGTATGATGGAGATACCAGAGAACTACTGCAAAGAAAGAACTGAGAAGCTGAGGGATGATGAGCATTGGCTAAAACAAGTCTTCACCTCATTGGAAAGCTGGTTAAAAAAAATTCTTGAATATCTGAGGAAAATACACTTTCTGAAGAAGATCATTGACTGGCTCACTGGAACAAATAACTCAGGTGAGCAAATGCCTTTTTTTTTGCAAGATTTACCATGGATTTTTAGGGGACAGTGGTGGCCTAGTGGAGGATCGGGGGTTTGAGCCCCTTCCCAATAGGTTGCCCTAAGGTACCCTTGAGCAAGGTGCCGTCCCCGTCAAGCTCCTCCCTGCGATGGGCTGGCGACCTGTCCAAGGTGTGTCCCCCGTCCTTCGCCCTGTGTGAGCTGGGATGGACTCCGGCACCCCCCGCATCCCTGTTTGGGACAAGCGGCAGAAAATGACTGACCATGGAGTTGTTTAGTGTAAATTCAGACAGGATTATTACTGTGTGTTGTTTGGATTTGTATCAGAGGGAGCATTTCTGAAAAGGAAATGTTTCTTTTCTCATTTTTGGACCAAAGTCAGCAACAGATTTAGTTTTCTAATTAGACATAGCCTAGTTACTGGGGGGGAAAATCATTTGAATTTACTTACTTTCAAATCAATACAAATAAAATTTGGTAGGGTTTGTCCATAGTATGCAGTATGTCTTTATTGGGTCTCACTGTTTTTTCTGTTTTCTTTTGTGTTTTAAAGGTGTTTGATGACATTTAGCATATTCTTCTCTGTGCTAAATAGCAGTTAAACTTAAACTCTGAACAAAGTCATTTTGTATATTTCTATCGTCTAATTAAGATTGAATGTGTTGTTTTTTTTTCAGATGGTCATGTTCTTCAGTGGAGGCAGGGCTGTGAGGTGATAAAGCTCCGGAATGGTTCAGTCACTATAAATGGCATTAATGAATACGGCTACGATGGAAAGGATTTAGTCTCCTATAACTGGACCTCTAAAATGTGGACATACTCAGTAAAGGAGGCCAGTGAGATGGTGGACAAGTGGAATAAAGGACAAGGTCTTAATGCTTTTCAGTTACTTGATAATTGTGTGGAGTGGCTGAAGATTTATTTAAATTACACCAAAATTAAACCAAGTGAGTATTTGGTGACATGCCCTAATCAGAATCTCAAATTTGATTTAGTAGTAGCAATTAAATTTCTGTGTTCTTCCAGCATTTCAAATCCTGATTGAAAGTTATATTTTTATACTTCATTGTGACTGAACGCTAATTTTACATTTACTGCTATTCTCTTTCCAGTTAAAGGAGATGTTTATGTGTTTGTGAAGAAATCAGTTACTGACTCAAACAAGCTAAACCTGGCCTGCATTGCCACAGGCTTCTACCCCAGATATATGAAAATGAGCGTGAGGAAGGCCACTACTTCACTGCCTGAACATCTACTAACATCCTCAGGAGTCCGACCAAACCATAATGGAACTTTCCAGCTTAGGAAGAGTGTGGAGATCCAGATGGACGATACTTCAGAATATGACTGTTTTGTGTCTCACAGCTCACTCAGAGAACCAATCATCGTAAAATTGGGTAAATATTTCTGTCTGTTGGTGATGATGATGATTGGGATCCATTCCAATTTGGTCAGTTTGGTGTTGAAATAATGCTTTTTAATCTTTATGGTTCAAAGAAGAGTCCTTCTTGGCCCTGTGAAACTCTGCTCTATGTACCTGCAGGGTGAATCTCATGGAGTCCAGGTTCTCAAACACAGTGAATTCTTAGTTTCTTGTCCATAATCAAACATACAAAACGGTGCATTACCTGCCCTCCTTGACCATCTGGGTGGGTCTGCTGTAATCTTGTGTAGTACGTCTTTAATGTTACCCTGTAGTTTTCCAAATCGTACACTACTACCTTCTATCCTGATGAAGCCGAACTTGCTGTTAGACGACAAATCTATGGGAGACTCGGGATGACTGTCACTGTGGTGATAAAGCAAGGTGATGGTTGGATTGAAAGGTTCAAGGTCAATGTTGACTTTTTTCTGTTTGCCCTCCTCATCTATCTGACTGTTCCTCCACTGCTACACTTTGGAGCTCTCCACCAGTGTTTTAGCCTAAATTTGGGGCTGCTGAGCAAGTTGTGCTTTCAAGACCTTCACCTCTGAGCACCAGGTCTCAAATATTGTTCCCATACCTCTGACATGCTCTTGCGGCTGAGAGTTTACTGGCCTCCCTTCTGGCTTTTTCCAGTTCCGCCTGCAGAGTGGTGTTGTTGTCTTGCACCTGCTTCAGCTCTGTTCTGGTTCTATTCAGCTGTTCACTCCAGACAATATTTGCAGCGTGCAGTTCCCTCCTCATGACCTCTCTCTCCTGCATGAGTCCACTGAACTCTACTTGAAGCTCACCATTGTCTTGAGCTAGAGCCTCTCTTTCCCTTTCCATGGTTTCAATGTCACTCTGGCAAAGAGACAAGAGTCCTTTGGTCTCCTCAAGTTGAGAAAGCAGATGGTGATCTTTTCCTTTCAGTCTTGGCGCATGGCGCTTTCTCCGCTTACGGACCGCAGTGACGCTCCGGCGACGCTCCAACGAACACGCAGCCTGCCACCATGGCAGCGCTGCTCTGAGGTCCTCAATCATGGCTCCAAGTGCCCGCTCGTGCTCCTCACATCACTTTTCAAGGCTCGCGACGTCCCGAGTTTGGCAGTTCATTTCTGTCACGGTGGCAGGATGTGGGAAGGACGTCAACGCAGAGCCAGATATCCAAGACATACTTTTATTTAACATAACCAAAATCCAGACACAAAACTTGAATGGACCAGAACCACTTGTAACTTCAACCTTAGCTTAATGAATGAGCTGCGCTCTGTTCTGACTCATTGAGGCTTAAGTAGTCAGCCTCAATGTAGCACACCTGTGCTTAATGAGTTCAGGTGTGCTCCGTAGGAACAGAGTGCCCTCTACCGTGAACAAAACAAAACAGAACACACAAAACCCTGACATGGACGTGGTGAGAGAGGACATGAAGGTGGTTGGTTAGAAGGAGGAAGATGCAGAAGTAGAAATGGAAACTGACATCTGAATCAAAAAAAGGAAGTTAATGAAGGGTTAAGGAACTGATAACAAATATGAGAAACTTTCTAAATATGAGATTCACTAATCATGAGACCTTATTTTTTAATTTGATGCTGTTTTTTTTTTACCAAAAGCCTCAGACTCTGTGGAAAAAATGTCACTGATCAAAATATATGGGATGATCCATTAATAACACGGGATGATGGTGGTCCAGTGGTAGGATACTTGCCTATGGACCAAGAAGTTGCAGATTTGAATCACCACTATGGGATCCTGAGCAAAACCCTTAATCCCAAATTGCCATGTATTGCAAAAATTTGTAGTCTAAGTAATATTTTAAGATTAGAATTAAGGTTACACATGAATGTGTTACACTGAATGTGGACAAAGTTCAATAGAGATCGAGCACCGTTCTTCTCACTGGTGAGGAAATCTACACTTTGATAGTCAGGAACTGTTTAAGATCAACACTGGCTCAGACCTGCAAAAATATAACAATATGTATATAAAAATATAAATAACAAACAAATAGGATGTCATAAGATGGAGTGTCAGTGGAGTTTTGGTGAAACAGATAATCAGAATCACATTTTGAGAACAGTTTAACTGATGATGAAAATTGAATGTGAAACTGTGAAACTCATGAAGAAAACATTTTCTCTACAGCTTGGAACAGCAGTGGCCAGACACGAAGGGTAGGAGTGAGTGCTGCAGTGATTGTAGTAGTGGTAGTGCTTCTGGTGTTGCTGATTATGCCTGTGGTCATCATTAAAAAGAAGGGGGTAATTGGTGAGTATATGCTCTTATAATAAAGGTTGTTTAATTTAGAAAGAGGACACAGAAGCTATTGAAAACTTTTCACCAAACACAAAGGAGTTGTATGAGTTTGAATCCAGAAGGTTGCCCTGAGTTACCCTTGAGCCAGGTACTGTCCCCATCCCTTCTCCCCACGCTTTCAATAGCTGCCCCCTGCTGCACGTGTTTGCCAGCTATTTTTCTTTGGTCTGAATGAAAGATAACTGGGTTTTTCAATGAAATATTGTCATATTGCAGAGAGACAGAAGAAAAATGAAAGAAAGGATTAAAAGAGTATGTCAGTTGCAGGGTTTTTTTTTTTAACCCGTGACTTTTGTTTAAGTGTATTCAGATTTGTGAATGTGAATGTTTTCTGTCTTTCAGGGCAAAATAACAATTCTCATCTTCAGTCATTCCCTCTACAATGCCTAAACCTTGAAAACAGTAAGAGGTTTATCACTTTGTCAGGCATGAAAATATTCTTTCTATTACTTTTCAAATATTTGATTTAAAATAGTGATATATATATATATATATATATATATATATATATA
>CM029372.1:28156887-28236585 GCA_017165825.1 Hepsetus odoe | reverse complement strand
ATTCTATAAACATTTTCTGTATTTAATATTATTTATAATGTAGTTATTAATATTTTGTTAACTGTATCATCCAGATTTACATTTACAGCATTTAACGGACGCTCTTATCCAGTGACTAGAACAAAAGAAGTGCATTTAGTATTTTTTTTTAAGAGGAAAGAAAGAGCAGAGGTTTCTTGAGGAAGGGAAAAGAAAGAGCAAAGGTAAAAGATTCGGACTATTTGGGAAGATTATTCTCTGAGAAATTCCTTAAAGATGAGTCTTTATCGACATTTGAAGATGGCATGAGACTCAGCAGTTCTGACCATCAAGGGGAGTTCAGTCCACCACTGAGGAACCAGGACTGAGAAGATTCTCAACTCGCGTCTTTCTCTTTTCACCTTTTCATTATAGATGCGTCACTATATATAGGCAAGTATGAATGCAGTAATAATCTGGTGTTTAGGATCTAGGCCCATGATTAGTCCCAGACCAGTAGGTTTCCCTGAGGTATTGTCTCCAACACTGATTTCCAGGTACAGGATGTATGGTAAGGCTGCTGCTACACTGAGTGGTTGGTCAAGTTAGGAGGTATTTGGTGTTCACATCCCACACCGTCCACACTCTTAATGTGAGGATAAACAGATAAACATAACGGTGCAAAAGTGAATAAAAACAGGGTGATGAGCTTAAACCACACTGATACCATTCACAGCCTCATTAGCTTCTCCATTACCTGAAAGAAGAGGAAGAGGAGAAGATTTTAAAAGATTCCAATCCAAAAAGTAAACCTTGAGTCCTGAGTTACAACTTTGAATGTCAAGAGACTCTAAATATGACACCTCTGGACTAATTCACTCAAAGATAAGGTTTAAACCGTATTATAAACAAAATGAATCAAATAAATATTTAAGGACTTCTTTAAGATTTGCAAATCTGCAAATACTTTCAACCCTGAAAACCAGGGGATTATTACAGATCAGCACGTAGACCATAAAATAATATAAAATATAATTTAGTTTTGATTAATGTGTAAATTAAAAAACAAAAAGGATGATTCTCCCAGAATGAGAATATTCCCAATGGTTCCATTTCTGGGAAATTTTATTGCTTTGAAAAAATAAAAGAAAAATGAGATGAATCAACACATGTATACAGAACAGAAAGAAAAAGCTGAATATCTGAGAAAGAAGAACAACACCTGTAGCAGTGTGTATGAAAGTGTATAAAGCATCAATATAGATTGATATAGATGAATAATAAGTGTGAAGACCGTAGCAGTTTAAAAGTCTGATGGCCAGGAGGAAGAAGTTATTTCCCATCCTGGTAGTGGAGGCCTGTATGCTGTGGAACCTTTCAGATGGCAGGAGGGAGAATAGAGTGTGGGACAGTTGAGTGGGATCATCCATAATGCTGGTTGTTTTGCAGATGCAGCAAGTGGTGAAGATGTCCTGAACAGAAGGTAGAGAGACCCTGAGGATCTTCTCAGCTGTTCTCACTACCTGTTGTAGGGACTTGCGGTTTGAGACGTTGCAGTTCCCGTACCAGGCAGTAATGCAGCTGCTCATAATGCTCTTGATGGTTCCTCTGAGGAAGATAGTGACAATGGAAAGTGGAAGATGGGCTCTCCTCAGTCCGTGTAGGAAGTACAAATGCTACTGGGCTTTCTTTGTGATGGAGTTGGTGTTGAGGGTCCATGTGAGGTTGTCGGTTATGTGAAGAAACTTGTTCTGGACCATCTCCACAGGTGAGGTCTGATGGCCAGGAAGAAGAGGGCAGAATTATAGGAATTACAGACACTACTGGGCTTATAGGAATGATGGAGTCACAAAGGACCATCTGGACCATCTCCACAGGTGAAGTGTTGATATTCAGTGGAGCGTGGTCCCAGCGTGGTCTCCTGAAGTCAAACAACCATCTCTTTAGTCTTGTCAACGTTCAGAGACAGGTTGTTGCTTCTGCACCAGTCCGTCAGCTGTTCTGTCTCCTCTCTGTATGCCGTCTCGTCTCCACCGCTGATCAGACCCACCACGGTTGTATCATCAGCGAATTTGATGATGTGGTTTGAGCTGTGGCTTGGCTGCACAGTCGTGGGTCATCAATGTGAACAGCAGTGGGCTGAGCACACAGCCCTGACGGGCTCCTGTGCTCAGTGTGATGGTGTTGGAGGTGCTGCTACTGATCCTGACTGACTGGGTCTCCCAGTCAAGAAGTCCAGGATCCAGTTACAGATGGAGGGAACCAATTCCGTTCATCCTTCAGCTTCTCAGTGCCATGTTTCCAGTAGTTCAGAGAACTGAGAAAAGAGGAAGAAAAAGAGAAGATATGAAGTGAGGTTGGATTTACAGTGTCCTAAGACAGTGCTGATTTGATCTGGGTTAGAAGAAAGAGAGAACTCCAGAGAGTGGTTCCTGAAGAGCATAAAATATTCTGCCAAAAGCTACCAAGATCTTTTCTTGTTTGCACACACACACAGCTGTGTATTTTACAAGAGGAGAGGAGAAGCAGCACCCATCAGCTGATATTACCTTTCATCTTAAGGGCTAAGATCTAAGATCAGTGGGTGAGTATGCAAGTATGGATGATAACTGTGGCTCTTTAAGGGGCGTGGCCAATTTAAAAATGAAACCAAAGTGTCTTGCAGATCTGGATCAAAATGACAGAAGTTAGCCATGGATTCTGTCCAACAACAACAGAGACAACAAATCTTTCCAAATTAACTGTAAAATGTGCAACAATTAAAATAAATGAAAATATCTTAAAAAAAGACGTCATGTAATTCATGGTATTCAAAAGGATGCCATATAGTTGTCAATCACTGAAGTTGCTTTAACAGTGTGACCTTCTTCACAGCATGAGATTTTCTTTTTGAAATTAACAAACGACCAAGGAGATCTGAGGGAACCGATTAACAAGCTACACTGAAATAAATTAAAGTAGCTCCTCAGATACTGATGTTAAGTGACCTGTCTATCTTCAGATACTGATGTCTTTTAACTCAGATTGACCAAAGTGACAGAGCTCAACAGCTGGCACTCTTTCACAGCAGTGGATCTACTGAAGTCTCCAGAAAAGCACTAAAACAAACACTACTGATTTTAATGTTTGAGCATATCTTCAATATTCGAGAAATTACACCTCAAAACCTTAGATTTGACTCTAGGGGTTAGTCATGAGCTCCACTCATTCCATTCGCTGCTCCGTTAGCATGCCCATTTTCTAGAAAAAAAACAGAACCAGAAGATTAAGAAAACAAGAAGTAAATCTAAAAAAAAACCTTAAATCTTGTGTTGTGTTCGACAACATCTGCAGATTCCGTGTTTATATGTTATTTGCACTAGTCTGTTCAAAAATGAGGTTTAATCTCTATTTTCAGTGAAATCACCTTTAATATCTTTGGTTCATCACAAATTCATGCTTTAGCAAAATAATCTCCCATCACAACTTCCAGCCATTGAAACCACAACAATTAAAATCTAATGTTCACAATAGAAGAATTAGAGAGAATATAAGGATAATTCACCCAAGAGTGGAACAGATGTCACACCGTTGCCTGAAAAACGAAAAAAAAGGACAAGATCAGTCAACATATGTTGTTACAGTAAAGAGAGCTGCCCTGTAATAACCCTGCACTCTTCATACATTTGGTCCAGCAGTGAGTAGTATTGCAGTAAACTGGTGAAAGAAAAATGTTTTAGTAAACTAGTCTACCTGTAGGAGCTGGAGAATATCCTGCGTGTCCACTGATACTTGAATCTGATCGACTGTTATTTCTGTTACCTGTAAAACAAACATAAGTAAACAAACCCGCATTTAAATTACAAATGAATCACGTCTAGTCTCTTTCTATCTTTGAGACACAGTAACTGGAATAAAGACGGGCAAAACAGCTTATGTCTTACATTTACATTTACAGCATTTAGCAGACACTCTTATCGAGAGCGACTTCCATGTCCTAATTTCAGGGACAGTCCCCCAGGAGCAACTCAGGGTTAAGGGTCTTGCTCAGGGACCCAGTGGTGGTAGTGCTAGAGGTGGGATTCAATCCTGGGACCTCTTGAGGCAAAACCATAGGCCACCCTGTTTTATAACTTCACTTACCAATCACTCCTTTCTTTATAAGAACAATAACGACCACCACAATGACCACGCCCACAACAGGTATAATATTAATCACCCCATTCTGAAATGATCGGTGTTGGGAGGGAGCTGTGAGACACGAAACAGTCATAAGATGCTTTTTCTCCCTCATGGATCTCCACACTCTTCCTCAGCTGGAAGGTTCCATCTTCATTGGGTCGGACTCCTGAGGATGTCAGTAGATGTTCAGGCGGTGAAGTGTTGTCCTTCCTCACACTCATCTTCATGTCTTTGGGGTAGAAGCCTGTTGCGAGGCAGGTCAGAGTCAGCTTGTTTGGGTCAGTTGCTGATTTTGTTGCGAATATCTGAACATCTTTACCTGGAGAGGGAAAAAGAGTAAAATCAACATTCAGTCAGAATGAAGATCTAAAATATAACCTTCATTCAGGGTCTGAACTGATGTTCAACACAGTCAAGTACAAAGATCTGTTAAAGTTGAAATCATTTTTATGAAGCTCTGTTTATATAATGTTTTTTCTTCAAAGAAAGTTTCATAATTTAATATTTTCTGCATTATTAGAAGTTTAGATCTTAAAAAAAAAAAATTAATCATTCTCAGCTGGGTTGGCATGAAGTTCTCCTTAGAGAGAACATGTCAGGTTGTTCACAGTGCTGGTGAACAGAATCAGACGAAGTTGTTTGTGTTCAAGTGTTTAAATCTCCCAAAAAGCTTCTGGGTGGAGAGATGCACATTGGGCTTTCTGTCTTACACTCATTTTCTGAGCTGCTTGTTCTGATAAGGTTTGTGGGTGGTAAGTGAGTCTATCGCAGCTCTAATAGCAGAAAAGATCGCCAGTCCATTGCAGCACAGATACACACACACCTAAACTGACAATTTAGAATCTTTTATGAATTAGATCAAACTGAACATCACCATCCCATATAAACACTCAGAGACACATGGAGTCTCAGTGGAGAAAATAAAATGAACAGATGTGTTGGAGACGTCTGGTTCCATTCATGTGTCTCCAAATACTCACTTGGTTTGATTTTAGTGTGCTGTAAAAAAATCTTCAGCCACTCCACACAATCATCACGTAACTAAACAGCATTAAGACCTTGTCCTTTATTCCACTCGTCCACCATCTCAATGGCCTCCTTTACTGAGACTGTCCACACTTTAGAGGTCCATTTAAAAGAGACTAAATCCTGTCCATCGTAGCCATATTCATTAATACCATTAAAAGGGACTGAACTGTTCAGGAGCTCTTCCACCTCACAGCCCTGCCTCCACTGAAGAACATGACCATCTGAAGAAGAGGAGAGAACCTGTTATTCATCCATTACAGACACAGACACAGAAATATCCTACATGTATTTTAGGAGCTCTGTATTTTACTAAGAGCTTTACTGCTTCTGTTTCCTCTGAACTGAAGCTACAGATCTAAACAGTGGTAGGATACTTGCCTCTGGACCTATGGCTCAAAAGGTCCCAGGTTCAAATCCCACCTCTGGCACTACCACCACTGGGTCCTTGAGCAAGACCCTTAACCCTGAATTGCTCCAGGGGGACTATCCATTTAATTAGGACATGGAAGTCAGGGCAGCGTTGGCCTAGTGGTTAGGGTCTCAGCCACATGATCGGAGGATCGGGGGTTCAAACCCCTTCCCAGTAGGTTGCCCTGAGGTACCCTTGAGCAAGGTGCCGTCCCCATCACTGCTCCCCGGGCGCTTTCAATAGCAGCCTACTGCTGCACATGTGTGGATGGGTGAAATGCAGAGAGCGAATTTCCCATTCGTGGGATTATAAATAAAGGATTATTATTATTATTATTATTAAGTCGCTCTGGATAAGAGCTGAAAGCCGTAAATGTAAACAGTGTCCCTCAGAACAGCTTCAGTCTGGGATCTGAATCCAGCGATTTGATTGGTTTACAGTGACTGACTTTGTGAACAGGGAAAACTAAGAAAACCACCAGTAATTTATCACAAACTGAAGATATTCTTATATTAAAGTGGTTTCTGTGATATCTTCTAATATCACTTTTATTACAAGTTTTTAAGTTCTTTGATGAATCTCAGAAGATCAGGGTTCTCTGTGGTAACATCCGAGCATTTAACCAGGGTGGAAACATGATTATCTTTAGCTGTTTGTGGGTACAAATCACATTTATGGAGATAATAACCTCCAAACATGGCTTCCCACTTTATTAATGAGTTACAGTTGAAGTTTGTAGTAAAGTGAAAATGTTCACAAAGAATGATCTGATTGTAAATCTACTGATTCCTCACCAAAATAAAAGACAAAACACATTTTCTCACCTGAATTATTGTGTCCAAAGAGTCTCAGCAGCCTGTGAAGGACCACGTTTAACCAATTCCCTTCACCTTTCAGCTTCTCAACTCCTTCTTCCCAGTCTTTCTCTGGTATCTCCTTCATCCAGTCCTGTTTAGGAGTCCTGACACCATCTCTGCTGTTGTAGGAGTCGATCTGTGTGTCGTTCAGCAGAGTCACTGCTCTGAACTGAAAGATGTTTTCTGAAGATCGGTCAGACTGGAGAGTGTAGAGGTAACACAGAGAGTGTTTATCTGTGGAGAACAGAGGAAGAAAAAGAGAAGATATGACGTGAGGCTGGATTTACAGTCTCTTAAGACAGAGCTGATTAGCTGATTCACATTTGTGGATGAAACTGTTCAGGAACTAAGCAGGGTGTGATCTTAGTTATATTTACAACAAATAGCAGACGCTCTTATCCAGAGCGACTTCCATCTCCTGATTACAAGGACAGTCCCCCCTGGACCCACTCAGGGTTCAGGGTCTTACTCAGGAACCCAGTGGTGGTGGTGCTGGAGGTGACTCGAGGGAACTAAACTGCTGAAAAGTGAATCATATTCTGTAGGAACATCCAGCTGTATTTGGGTCACAGCCGGTGCTGGAGTCTGTCTCAACTCCATCAGAGTAGAAGACAGGGACACACCGGTCCCAGACACAAGGTGTGGGATTCAAACCTGCAGCCTCTTATTGGCAGGTCCATCCTACCAGTAGACCAGCAGCACCTCCAGCACTACACACTGAAGCACTGTGCTGAACCACAGAGACTCAGACTGAACAGCAAAATGAAGGAAGTCTCTCAGATTCAGTTGCACGATTTCAGGTGAAAATAAAAGTAAATAAAGACAGAACATCCTTCCTGGTTTTAGAAGAGTCTCCTCATTCTTTAAAGATTGTACATGTTATTAGATTGATTCATGGGTTCTGATATTGTCTGTACATTAAAAAAAACAAAAAAAACAATAATAATTAAAGTTCTGACAAAAAGACAGTAGGCAGAACCGGAGGTGTCAGCACTACCATCACTGGGTTCCTGATCAAAACCCTGAACCCCAAGCTGGTCCAGGGGGGACTGACCCTGTAGTTAAGAGATGGAAGTCGCTCTGGATAAGAGTGTCTGTAAAATGTTATAAATGTAAATGTAAATACTTTCTGACACATGGAAGACAGGGAACCTAAATAAAGTTAGTGAGGAAAGGGGATTCCCTGTGACCAGAAGAGCAATGCTCGTTTTGGCCAGTAGGTGTAGAGCCGGAGTGTTCATGATCTCAGACTAAACCGCAGCGGCGCTTTTTGAACATTCAGCGTGTTCAACACACCGACCGATAATAAACTTGACCAAGTTCTGAAAAGTGAAGCATGGTCTGTAACAGTAACTCCTTTTCTGAGCCGCTGTATTCGGGTCTCGGCCGGTGCTGGACTCTGTCCCAGCTCTCACAGAGTGAAAACAGGGACACAACCTGGACAGGTCTCCAACTGAGCATCTCCAGTCCACCGGACGTGCAGGTCTTTGGCCGGTTGGAGGAAACCGGAGCTCAGAAAGGAGCCGGACTGTCCCGCCGGGGGATCTAACGAGGACATTCTGATAGACAAAAACACAAACTGTTTCAGACTTTCAGAGAACTTACCTGCACAGACAGTGAGAGGAGAACCCACCGAGAACAGCAGAACCACAGCAGGGACCAGACCCTCCATCACAACCTCCCCTCTTTACCGAGGAGAGAGAGAAAGATAGAGCTTCTGTAAATAAGTGGAGGATTTTAAACAGAACCGCCATTAGATAGAAAAGGGCTGAACAATCAGCACAGGGGAGAAGAACCGACCAATCAGCCCAGGGGAGGAGAATCGACCAATCAGAACTTCTGATGAACTATTTTAATCATATCAAAATCAAAAAGCTGGTCTCTGTACAACTGAACTGGGCTTTAAATTTATATTGGACCTTTTATAAGGTGAAGACTGTGGTGTTAGACATGTTGGCTTTGGAGTGTTAAATTATTACAGAATCTCATGTTTCATTTTTCTCATTGCTTGAATTTCATTCTTCATCTTGAGTAGCTCCATGGACAAAGAGCCTGCATCTCAGGAGGCCTTCCTAGATGTTTACAGAAGATCTATATTGTCCTATTTCCACATTTGATGATCAGAAGAAAAGGTCTGTGCTTCAAATCTTAAAACTAAAGTGTAAATTACAGGAGTGACCCGTGACAGATGGGTACCAGCAAGAGTGAAAGGGAAGGTAGTGAGACCAGCTAAGCTGCGGGTTGGAGACAGTGGTGGTGATGAAAAGACAGGCGGTAGAGCTGGAGGTGTCAGAGTTAAAGATGCTGATTTCATGCACTTTGTTTTAACCTGTTTCTGTGCCGGTCCATGGTGCAACAAAGGTTGGGGACCGCTGCACTACAGTACAGGAATCTGTAAAATAACTTTTAAATTTCCCGCTCTTTAAAAGTGAAAGTAACTCAAACACTGAACTTACCACCAGAAACCGAGAGAATAAACTCCAACACCAGCAGCAGAACTACTGCTGTGATTTTTCCCTCCATCAGAAACTTCATTCATCACTGAGGAGTGAAATTAAAGACACTATAAAGAAAAATAAATGGTGGATTTATTTTCCCAAAAACCACTGCGACTGACGTATCGTTCACAAAAGAATCGACTACTTGATGTGAATCTTAAAGTGAACTACTTTTTTTCAGACGACTCACAGATTGAAGAGACGTTTAGAGTTTAATATAAACTAGTGAAACACTCCAGATTCAGAGTCTATAATAATACAGTCATTTAGAACTGAACAGAGTTTAATATAAACTAGTGACCACCTATTAAGAATCACAAATCTCAACAATTCTGCTGTCTATTGTAACGGTGGTGAGGTGTCGGCAGGACGCCAACGCAGATCAGGATTCCGTAACGTAACTTTATTAAACATAAACCAAAATACAAACCAAAAGTGCCACCATTATCTATAAGGCTTCGCCTCGTTAATGAACTGCGCTCTGTTCTGACTGAACTGAATGAAGCACACCTGTGTCTGAACGAGCCCAGGTGTGCTCAGTCAGAACAGAGCGCCATCTGTCATGCCCAACCGGAACCACAGGCACGACAGACTGTGACATCTATAATCTTGTAATCTGTCCCTTTTCCTAAATCAGTCCTCCTGTTTTCTGTGTTTGTGATAAATCACAAGAACACAGTGTCTCACTGATGAAGCAC
Organism: Hepsetus odoe; assembly: GCA_017165825.1. Lineage (NCBI taxonomy): Eukaryota > Metazoa > Chordata > Actinopteri > Characiformes > Hepsetidae > Hepsetus > Hepsetus odoe. The sequence goes on along the minus strand of CM029372.1, from coordinate 28,226,975 downwards.
CACTCTAATGAAGAACCAAAACCTCATATGGAAGAACTTCAAAACTTCATCCTGCTAAACATGAATGAGTACCAAGCCACGTCCATGAGGTGCTATAAAATATACAATATTACAAATATCATTGGTTTAAAGCTGAAGAACAATCTCTGATATTTACTGTTAAAGATGCAAAATCGGTGCTTCATCCAAACCAAAGATGTTACTTCTCCTGACACATGAATAAGTCTCACATCAGGTTTTATTGGTGCTCTAGTTAAATAAACCAATGAAATGTACTCACTGATCTGAACTGTCCATAGAATGAGCTCCTGGTCTCACTCTGAAAATATCCAGCAATACTGGAAGTCTTGCACATCTTTTTGTGATATAAATATAATCTCTCGGAACGCTAAACTTCTTCAAAAAGCTGAATTCTGTGTGCTCACAGCACTTTCACTACCTGCAAAAATCACAAACATACCAGGAGAAACATTACCAGAGTCAGACGATTGATCACTTCATACATTCCCCCTTCCTGAAAAAGGATAAAGAAAGAATATCATGTCAGAGCTGAGTCACTCTGGACAAACATTTATTAATTCTTATTATTTATTCTTTATATAAAGACCTCAAATATTATTACCAGAGTCAGTAGCACCATGTTTATGAGCTGGAGGAGAATTCAGTAAAATGAAGATTAAAATGAGAAACAAATTCTCCGTTTTACCTATTATAATCTAAAGATAGAGCTTCTGTAAATAGGTGGAGGTTTTCATAAAGAACCGACATTAAATACAAAAGGGCTGACCAATCAGCGCAGGTGAGTATAATCCGCATCAGCACAGTGGCGGGAGAACCGAAATTAGCGCTGGACAGAAATCGACCAATCAGCGCAGTGACAGGAGACTCGACCAATCAGCGCAGTGTGAGGTGAAACCACGAGGGACCCTTTCACTGCTGTCTATTTAAAGGGACAAATTCAGTGGGACAGATTCAGAGACAGGAAGAAGACAAGACACAGTTGGAAAAGACTCCGTGGTTTAAATGAAAATGTATTTTAACAACACTGATGAATGATAAACAGAAGAGAATGATCAACAGTTCTAAACAGAAGAAAAGAACCACTTTTGATGAACTTGTTTTCTTCACTCATTTTCTGCCGCTTGTCCCAAACGGCGTCGCGGGGGAGTGCTGGAGTCCATCCCAGCTCACACAGGGTGAAGGACGGGGGACACACCCTGGACACCCATCGCAGGGAGGAGCGTGACGGGGACGGTACCTTGCTCAAGGGAACCTCAGGTCAACCTATTGGGAAGGGTCCTCTGATCATGTTGCCAACGCTGAACTTGTTTTAATCATATAAAAATAAACGAGCTGGTCTCTGTACAACTGAACTGAGCTTTAAATTTATATTGGACCTTTTATAAGGTGAAGACTGTGGTGTTAGAAATGTTGGCTTTGGGGTGTTAAATTATTACAGAATCTCGTGTTTCATTTTTCTCATCACTTGAATTTAATTTATCTTAAGTAGCTCCTGAAGCCTGCATCTCAGGAGGCCTTCCTAGATGTTTACAGAAGGTCCATATTGTCCCATTTCCACCCTTGATGATCAGAAGAAAAGGTCTCTCCTTCAAATCTTAAAAGTGTAAAGTGTAAATTACAGGAGTGATCGTTGAAAGGGAAGGTTTACAGGATAGTAGTGAGACCAGCAAAGCTGCAGTTTGGAGACAAAAAGACAGGTGGTTAAAGATGCTGAGATTTGTGTCAGGATTTGTGTTATGAAGGTGAACATTCAGGAAACAAGTTCATTTAGTTATGAACAAACAGAAGCAGGAGAGTCCAGATATGATGCTCACAGCCTGTCTCTTCATACCGTCCTCCTTCTTTCACACAACCCGAACTTATAAATTTTTTGAAATCTTTTTTTTTTTTAATCATGAGCTCAGTGATAGAGAGCAGTTCAAGCAGAACATCTGTTCACATCTGGAAGCAGCAGAAGGCCTCTCTGAGAGGAGCTTCATGATTGGGTCTGTGGATGTGCAGCAACATGCATTGAGCAAGGTACCGGCCATCAATGCCCCCCGGCCGCTTTCATAGCTGGACATGTCTCTGGACATCATTAAGATAGAAACACACCTGTCTGTATAAAATCTCACTGTTCATGGTTTATTTCAGAGTGTAAACCAGGCCACAAGGCTGAGAGAGAATCGATTATAGACCTGAGGGACAGGACTGTGACAATACAGTCTTCCTCCATCTGACCGTCCACACAGCCTGAATGATCAGGGACGACGGGAACTCTGGTGTTATTGTTAAAATCATCACAGTATTAAACTCACTTATCAGTTATTATAATAGTCAGACCGACTACTTAACTGACATTTAAAATATTTCTACTGATTTTCTATCACTTAAAAGTAGTTTAACTGTTAAAATAATGTCAAACACAAACATGTTAATTACAGCACAAATAAATACCTGATTCGCCGATTTGGCTCAGTGATGATCCTCTAATGGAGCCGAATCGGGTGAGTTAGAGCAGTAAAAGCTCAGTTTCACAGATTCTTCAGAACTAAGACTGAGGAACATCCTTCAGGTGTTTATCTGCTTATCAAATTCTGTGTGACCTGATTGGTTCTCTTGGTTCTGATGAAATCAGTGAAGAGTCTCAATTGATGGCTGAAGTTGTTGAGACTGGTGATCATGTCGTGGGTTCTGGGTGAACGTGAAGAGAGTTCAACTGAGAAACTGAACTAACGGCTTCACAGTGAAGGATCTCATCTTTAAGAACTACATTCACAGTGGTGTAAATGTGGGAACCCAGTCTCTATAGAAGCCCATTTATCACCCAGGTGTGTTTAATTCAGAGACACAGGGACAGGTTCATAATAACCTTTATTCTGTGAAGGAACTGAAATGCTTGCCATAACATACCTCAACAACAACAATAAATCTGTAAAGCTCATATCTTTTAGGGACCTGAAACCTTACACATGAAAATAATGCAAATTCTTTTTATATTTTAAACCCAATCACACTTTAAACACAGTCACTTAAAAAAAAAAGAAATGGTTCAAATGAAAAAGCTTCCTGAAATACAGTCAACCCTAACCCTAACCTGAATCGTGACTGCAAACGTGTTCGTGAGGTCACTTTACAGGCAAGTGCAGCAGTAAAGCAGTGAATTCACATCTACAACACCCTGTTCAGCTGCCCATCACTCTGAAATGGCTGTCCCAAGCCCTGATGGGCCCTAAGCAGTATGGGATTTAGAGGCCCTTCCACCATCAGAAGGATTTGTCCTGTTTATTGCTTCTTCTCTGAATGCAGAGGACTTTAACATCCAAAAACACCCACATGGACATGAATGTTATGGCAGCTCAAAATTATTAAACCCAGAGTTTTAGACAACAAACCCAATAACATGATCCTAAATAAAACCAAACCAAAGTTGGAACATTTCCTCCTCTGTCCTGGGCCCTCTGGGGAAATGTGATAAATGTTCAAAAACATAAGAACAGTTCTATAGAGTATTACTGAATCTCTTCTGAATGTAAGAATTACATTTTCTTTTCATCTGCTTTCTTTCATAAACAAGCAGTACTGTTCTTTATGTCTTACAGATCTGGATCAAAATAACAGAAGTTAATGGATTCTGTCAAAGCAATAATAATAATAATAACAAAAGTCTTTCCAAGTGAATTGTAAAATGTGCAAACATTTTAATAAATAAAAATATCTTAAAAAAAAAAAGTAAAGGCAGATACGGGTGTGCATGATCTAATCAGGTCATTTAAGTTATGGTGTTCAAAAGGATTCCATATAGTTGTCAATCACTAAAGGTGCTTTAACAGTGTGACCTTCTTCACACCACAAGATTTTCTTTTTGAAATTAACAAACGATCAATGAGATCTGAGGAAACTGACTAACAAACTAAACTGAATGAAATGAAAGTAGCTCCTCAGATACTGATGTCTTTAGCTTAGACTGACCAAAGTGACAGAGCTCAACAGCTGGCACTGTTTCACAGCAGTGGTTCTACTGAAGTCTCCAGAAAAGCACTAAAACGAACACTGAAGATACGCTCAAACATTAAAATCAGTAAGATTAGAGAAATTACACCTCAGAACCTTAGATCTGATTCTAGGGGTTAGTCATGAGCTCCACTCACTCCATTCACTGCTCCACACGCCCATTTTCTAGAAACAAACAGAACAAGAAGAAGATTAAGAAAACAACAATTCAGTCTAAAAACAAAACCTTAAATCCTGTGTTGTTCGCCAACATCTGCAGATTCCGTGTTTATATGTTATTTGCACTAGTCTGTTCAAAAATGAGGTTTAATCTCTATTTTCAGTGAAATCAGCTTTAATATTTTTGGTTAGTCACAGATTCGTACTTTAGCACAATAATCTCCCATCACAACTTCCAACCATTGAAACCACAACACATTAAAATCTAATGTCCACAATAGAAGAATTATAGAGAATGTAAGGATAATTCACCCATGAGGGGAACAGATGTCACTCAGTTGCCTGAAAAACAGAAACAAAGGACAAGATGTGTAACCATATGTGGTTACAGTATAGAAAGAAACTGCTGATGATTTATGAAAAAAACTCTAGTTTCACTCTCATGAATATTAATCTTCAGAAAGAGAGCTGCCCTGTAATAACCCTGCACTCTTCATACATTTGGTCCAGCAGTGAGTAGTATTGCAGTAAACTGGTGAAAGAAAAAGGTTTTAGTAAACTAGTCTACCTGCAGGATCTGGAGAATATCCTGTGTGTTCACTGATGCTTGAATCTGATCGACTGTTATTTCTGTTACCTGTTAAACAAACACAAGAAAACAAGAAACACTTAAATGACAAATGAATCACATCTAGTCTCTTTCTATCTTCAAGACACAGTAACTGGAATAAAGACGGTAAACACAGCTTATGTTTTATAACTTCACTTACCAATCACTCCTTTCTTTATAAGAACAATAACGACCACCACAATGACCACACCCACCAAAATCACTGTGAGGACGATTCCAAGAATGGAACCCAGAGCCATGTCTTCTTTACAGTCTTTACAGCTTCCATCTTAAAGGAGGAACCAAAAGAGAAACTGGGTTATCGATTTTAACTGATCAATAATTGGTAAAAACAGTGAAACCTGAACTGGAATGGATCATAAAACCAGGCACGTCAAACAGGTATAATATTAATCACCCCATTCTGAAATGATTGGTGTTGGGAGGGAGCTGTGAGACACGAAACAGTCATAAGATGCTTTTTCTCCCTCCTGGATCTCCACACTCTTCCTCAGCTGGAACGTTCTATCTTCATTGGGTCGGACTCCTGAGGATGTTAGTAGCTGTTCAAGGAGTGAAGTGCGGTACTTCCTCACATTCATTACCACGTCTTTGGGGTAGAAGCCCGTGGCGAGGCAGGTGAGTTTCAGCTTGTTCGGGTCAGTCACTGATTTTTTTGCAAATACATGAACATCTGGTGGAGCTAAAAAACAAACAGAGACATTTTTTTCATTTAAAAACTTAACTTTAGATTTATCTAAAGATTCTCACCTGCTGTACCTAACATTCTGGGAATCTGCTTCCTCTAAGACCTTTCATCAGTTTCTTTTTTACCGGTGAACTGTATACCTAACAGTTAAATGCATTTTTGTGGATATCAGTGCTCAATTCCAAAAAGTTAACTTATTAAAATAAAAACCTGCTATGAGGGCAGAGCCAAGAAAAATTACTGTGACGAAAACAAATATTTAATGAAAAAAGACGTACGATGTTTTCTCAGTGTTTCTTCTCCGTAGCCCATGAATTTGGTGATCCAGTCCACACACTCATTTGTAAGGTACCCCTTGGTGTACTGGTTCAGGATGTCCACATGATCCCATTTTCTTTTGGTCGGCTGAGCAGCTGGAACCGGAGCGATCCACCTCATGTTCTCATTGTCGAAGGAGAGGAACTCTGAACCGTCATAGCTGTACTCAGTGATACCTTTCACAAATTCTGTTCTTCCATCTGACTGTGTGTCGATCTCACATCCGTGTCTCCACTGAAGAACATGAAGATCTGAAATGACATTGATATAAAAACACATATAAAGATATAATCTTTTATAGTAATAATAATAATCATAATAAAAGTAAATAGTAAAATCTTTTTTTTTTTTGTTTAAGAGAAGACTGATTAATCACTAACCACTCTTATAGTGTCTCATGCGCTCTATCAGGATTCCCACATTGACCTTGAACCACTGCTCTTTGCTCTTGCGGGACTGGGTGCCTTTGTCCCAGTAATCTGGTTGCATCTTCTCCCTCATCCAGTCCTGCTTAGGAACTTTCTCCTGATCTTTACTGCTGTAGTAGTCGATCTCCAGGTCATCCAGTAGACCCAGTGCAATGAAATCATAGATTCCAGGAAGCTGAAGGTCTTTGGAGAGGGCGGTGTAGATGTAGTACAGCGAGTGTCGATCTGGGGTGAAATTGGTAAAAAGGGAAAGTCTACTTAAAATTTCTACACAGCAATGTATAATCATGAAAACAACAATAAAGTTTCATGTTTAATATACATAATTACTGCACTGTCAAATAACCTGCCTAATTAGTCAAATATCACATCCAACAAATGTTCATTATGGCCTGAAGCTTCACCTGTGGCTTTGTGGATTTTGTGCTTTACATTATAAATAGTTAGAAGTCTTCACTGCCACCCAAGTGCACAACTAAAGGAATCACTTTAGTCAGAGGAGTCAGTGTTGGTCTGAATGGTTCAGAAGGTGTTTCTGAGAGCAGGGTCTCTGATGAGCTAGAAGTGTTCCAGATGTTCCTCTGAGGCACCACGTCTCCGTGTTGACCTCAGAAGGGCTGAACTCACCAAAAACCATCTAGAGATGTTCTTTAATCACTGGATCGACGGGTTTTCATGTTACCTCAGTGTAACTGGTCAGTTAGTCTCATTAGTGAGTGTTGGTCACACTCTGGTCATTTTGTTGCGATACAAACCTGCGAGAGCTGAGAGGAACACCCCGCCCAGAACACACACCACCGTCGGAAATCCCATCTCTGTCTCTACTCAGTCCAAAATCACGTCTGTGGACACTTCTGTCCAATAATATCAACTTTTTATTAAATAATAAGAAAATAATTAAATAATAATAAGTTCTTTAACGGTTTTAGCGCTTCCCGTTTTTCCTCTCCAGTCCTCTACATGTCGGGAGAGAAGGAGCGGCTGAATCTGATTGGCTGATACCGGAGAAACACCGCCACCCCCCCTTCCCCCCGAAATGTAGAGGAGTGTGTAGAGGAGTTCCCCGGATGTGAAACAGCTGCTCTTTGCTGCAGAGACGCCTGGTTCCATTCACTCCCAGTGTAAACCAGTTTGGAGACACTCAGGAGGATCTCAGTCACTTTCTAAGAAATGTGTTAACCTTCATAAATTCAGTACGTACACAAACTCACACTGAATTAAAAACAGACAGACGCATAAAAACAAAACATACTGCACAATAAAATATAACATTCTTAATCAAATACAATTAAATCACCAAAGTATAACAATTGCATTTATGCCATTTAGCAGACGCTCTTATCCAGAGTGTGCTGGATGGGAGATTGGAACCTGAAAATATATCCCTCATTAAACACAATCTCCCAACACAAGCTTCTGAAAAGTTGAACATTTACTCGATGCTCTTTAAAATGTAACGCTCCTTGCGATATTAGATAAAAAAGTAATACCTTGCAAATATATACATTATTTACAGTAAAAACTGAAGATCACATTGTGATCGATTCATCGTTTCTCAGCTACACTGGAACAGAAGCTCAATCTGTGGAGGGGGGGGGGGGTTTAGAGGGCTGTATATAATAAACTTAATACTTATAATATACTTACTAAAGTATTAGATATAATACACATAAATTTACATATATGTCCATCCATCCATTTTCTGCTGCTTGTCCCAAACGGGGTCGCGGGGGGGTGCTGGTGTCCAACCCAGCGCACACAGGACGAGGACGGGGGACACACCCTGGACAGGTCGCCAGCCCATCGCAGGGAGGAGCGGGACGGGGACGGCACCTTGCTCAAGGGCACCTCAGGGAAAGTGATCCTCTGATCATGTGGCCGATGCCCTAACCACTAGGCCACCACTGCCCTTTACATATATGTATTATATGTAATATCCCACTATATACATAACAGTAAATGAAAAATCACAAAAGATTTCACCTTTTGCAATGTTTAAAAAAACTAGCATCATAATGTTAAATACACTGATAAAGAAAAGTAAACTGAACATTTCTGTTGCACTATTTAAGGGGTGGCAGGGTGGCGGTGGTCTAGTGGTAGGGTACTTGCCTACGGACCTCTGGATCAAGAGGTCCCCGGTTCGAATCCCACTACCACCACTGGGTCCCTGAGCAAGACCCTTAACCCTGAGTTGCTCCAGGGGGACTGTCCCTGTAATTTGGACATGTAAGTCGCTCTGGATAAGAGCGTCTGATAAATGCCGTAAATGTAAATTTAAGGAACATTTATTAAAACTATTTTGAAAATGCATATTTTTGCAGCATTTAAAAAACAGTATCAAAAGTTTATAACACGTTTTCAAAGACCAGCATCACATTAACTTTACGGCCAAAGAAATAACTGCACCCAGTGTTTCTGTTTGGTTCTTTTAGTGTTCAGTGAGAGAAATCCAGCCTGTCTGGGGTTTGAACAAGTGCACTGAAGTCAGCTTGAATATGTGAGGAGGAGAAGGTCAGAAGGACAGCGAGCTTGTCAAAAGGTCTGCTGTAGAATCATCTGGACGATCAATGCTCACCAGGAACTCCGTCTGAAACACAGAAATCTTATCATTACATACACCTACTGGCCACTTTATTAAAAACTCTTAGAGTGATGCCAAAAAAATCATTTTTGGTTCCCTAAATCACCAAGGGGTTGGTTGTCATCTAATCACCAAGATGTTCTTTAAGGAACCAAAATTTTAAATCCTAAACAGGTAAAATAAAAATCCTAAACAGGAAAATATTAGAAAATAATTACCAATGGATTTGTCAGCAGTCTCTGCTGTTCTTCTTGTTGAGGTTGATGTTTTGCCTCTTCATTAGGATTCTCAGTATCGATCTCCAGTACCGGGGCAGCATTTGTTGATCCACCGCTGCTGACCTCACCTGAAAATGCGGATTACTGTCAGACTCTGTTTACTTTCTGAGAATCTGTAACACTGGCTGAAAAGCCTTACTTTGTAGGATCCTTTAAAATTCATGTCCTCAAATTGTTGTGAAAGTTTCTCGGGTCACTCTAGATTTCAACCTGATGACAACACTGGGAACCGGCAGGTTATTGCATCTATTAAGAATCACAAATCTCAGCAGTTCTGCTGTCTATAAGCTTGTAATCTGTCCTTTTTCCTAAATCAGTCCTCCTGTTTTCTGTGTTTGTGACAAATCACAAGAACACACAGTGTCTCACTGATGAAGCACCACTCTAATGAAGAACCAAAACCTCATATGGAAGAACTTCAAAACTTCATCCTGCTAAACATGAATGAGTAACAAGCCATGTCCATGAGGTGCTATAAAAATTAAGCATTACAAATATTATTGGTTTAAAGCTGAAGCACAATCTCTGATATTTACTGTTAAAAATGTAAAATCGGTGCTTTATCCAAACCAAAGATGTTACTTCTTCTGACACATGAATAAGTCTCTCATCAGGTTTTATTGGTGCTCTGGATAAATAAACCAATGAAATGTACTCGCTGATCTGAACTGTCCATAGAATGCGCTCCTGGTCTCACTCTGAAAATATCCAGTAATACTGGAAGTCTTGCACATCTTTTAGTGATATAAATATAATCTCTCGGAAAGCTTAACTTCTTCAAAAAGCTGAATTCTGCAAACTGTGTGCTCACAGCACTTTCACTACCTGCTAAAATCACAAACTTACCAGGAGAAACATTACCAGAGTCAGACGATTGATCACTTCATACACTCCCCCTTCCTGAAAAAGGATAAAGAAGGAAAATCATGTCAGAGCTGAGTCACTCTGGACAAACATTCATTTATTCTTATTATTTATTCTTTATATAAAGACCTAAAATATGTTTTATATGGAATATTATTACCAGAGTCAGAAGTACCAGGTTTAAGACCTGGAGGAGAATTCAATAAAATGAGGATTAAAAGGAGAAACAAATACTCAGTTGTATTTATTATAACATAATCCTAACATTGTATTGATTACTGTATTATTTCTGTGATTAAAACAATTCAAATTCAGTCAAATCAAGTAAAGAAATGTTTTAAACAGAAAGCAATAATTTCTTTTCACTGTTCGTACACAAGGATTTGAATATTCTAAACCAAAGTTACTTTTTCAGAAGTACTGAACTTGTAGAGAACTTCAGCTGTGAAGTTAGAAGTAAAAAACCTAAATTATCTTCACCTTTATCTTCTTCACATGGATCCACAGCGACACTAGTCAGCTCTTGAAAAGAAAAACAGAGTTTATTACAGATGTCAGTCATATTGCTTGTACTTTGAATGGTTTTATCATGATGTAATTATCAGGGATGTGAACATTTACGAGTCTCAAATCAACTCTCAATTCCTAAACTGTCATTACCATGTTCGAACCAATTTCTCAGTAATGTTTATTAGAGCTTTCCTCATGCTAAAAGTTAACATGACTGTTACTGTCTGCATTTCCATAACAGGGAGTCACATCTTTGTGGAGTACACAGAAAATGGGGGACGCTGCAGCCTCTGCATGAATGAATGTACTGTCGACACTTGTTGCCTTGTCTTGTGTCTGATGTTGTCTTGTATGTAGAACCAGGGTCCTGGAGGAACATTATTTCGTTTCACTATTTACTGTGTATATGGCTGAAAGGAGAATAAATTCCTACTTCTCTGGCATCGACTCCAGAAATGTCTTTGGGAACCTGTTTTCAATCAGTTCCCCCTTTGTTCACTAGCTGTCCGTGATTCCCATTCTCCCCCAAAATATGTTTACACCGTCCACAGTGTCGACAAAGTTTCACTCTCATGAATATTAATCTCACAAAGAGAGTTGTTCTTGCAATAACCCTGCACTCTTCATACACGGTCCAGCAGTGAGTAGTGTGTATTGCAGTAAACTGGGTGGAAAGAAAAAGGTTTTAGGAACTAGTCTTATCTGCAGGAGCTGGAGAATATCCTGCGTGTCCATTGCTGCTTGAATCTGATCGACTGTTATTTCTGTTACCTGTTAAACAAACTCAAGAAAACAAGGAGCATTTAAATTACAAATGAATCACGTCTAGTCTCTTTCTACCTTCAAGACACAGTAACTGGAATAAAGACGGGAACACAGCTTTTATGTTTTATAACTTAATCCTACTAATCACTCCCTTTCTTTATAAGAACAATACCAACCACTACAGTGACCACGCACTACTCATAATCACTGTGAGGAGGATTCCAAGAATGAAACCCAGAGCCATGTCTTCTTCACAGTCTCTACAGCTTCCATCTGCAAAGGAGGAACCAAAAGAGAAACTGGTTATCGGGACAGTAACTGATCAATGATTGGTAGAAATCAGTGAAACCTGAACTGAAATGGACTGGCAAAAACCAGGCACGCTAAACAGGTATAATATTAATCACCCCATTCTAAATGATCAGTGTTGGGAGGAGCCGTGAGACACGCAAAACAGTCATAAGATGCTTTCTTTATTCCCTCCTGGATCTCCACTTTCCTCAGCTGGAAGCTGGTTCCATCTTCATTGGGTCGACTCTGAGGATGTTTCAGTAGATGTTCAGGCAGACGTGGAACTACTTCTCCAAACTCATCTCCACATCTTTGGGGTAGAAGCTCAAAGCTGGGAGGCAGGTCAGAGTCAAATATTTGAGCTGCTGCTGGATTTCATTGCAAACATTTGAACATCTTTCTTACCTGAGAGAGAAAAAGAGTAAAAGTAAATATCTGATCTAAAATATAACCTCCATTCAGCGTCTGAACCGATGTTCAACACAGTCAAGTACAAAGATCTGTTAAAGCTAAAATCATTCATATGAAGCTTTGAGTCAGGTGCTGCTTTTACCTAAAAGAAAGTTTCATAATCATAATATTTTCTTCATCATGAGAAGTTCTAAAAATTCTAAAAAGTCATTCTCAGCTGGTTGTACATGAAATTCTCCTTAGAGAGACTTTGTCAGGTTGTTCAGAGTGCTGGTGAATACAATCAGAAATCAAAGTATTTTGTGTTTAAATTTCCCAAAAAGCTTCTGGATGGAGAGATGCAGGCAGGTCTTTCTCTTCACTCATTTTCTGAGCTGCTAGGGATTCTGATTAAGGATGTGGGTGGTTCTGGAGTCTATCCAAAAATTGATGAAACAACCTGGACAGATTGCCAGTCCATTGCAGGGCAGATACACACACACACACAAACCACACACACATACATACTCACACACATACATACACAATTGAAAAGGACAAACAGCCTAACAGGAGAGAAAAGTGAGAAAACCAGTTGCAGATCCATTGCAAGGCAGATACACACACACGCACACACACCTAAAAGGACAATTTAGCATCTCCATTGACACAAAATTGATTTAGATCAGACTGAACATCACCACCATCCCATATAAACACTCAGAGACACATGGATGATCACATTTCCAAATACTGAATTATGGGGAATTTGAAAATATGGTGGAATTACTTTTTTTATCTTTATTTTATTCAGTTGTACATGACAACAGATAAAACTACCATAAACTCATAATATTTATAAGAATTTATATTAATACTAACACAGTAACTACTACTGTTCATCATTATTATTATAACAATGTGAAATAAGAGGTTTCGGGCGTGTCTCCTGATACTCACTTGGGTTGATTTTAGTGTGCTGTAAATACATCTCCAGCCACTCCACACAATCAACACGTGACCAAACAGCATGAAGACCGCCCTTTATTCCACCTGGCCCACCATCTCACTACCTCCTTTACTGAGACTGTCCACTTTAGAGGTCCAGCTCCTCACTGATCCTGGAGTTTAAAACCAAACTAAGTTTTTAACTGTTAGTATACCCAAGGGGGTTGGGTAGCCGGTTGACCTTGGACCAGAGGCTTTTTTCTCCACACAGTGGAGTTTTTGGTTCCTCTCCTTCGTAGTCGTCCGGCTTTAACATCTATTACTGTAACCTGTTCCACCATCTACCACCAATGTAAAGTGCCTTGGGGCAACTGTGTCGTAAAAGGCGCTATACAAGAATAAATGGAATTGAATTATAAGAGACTAAATCCTGTCCATCGTAGCCGTATTCATTAACACCATTTAAAGTGATCAACTGCTCAGGAGCTCTCCACCACAGCCCCAAGTTCTCCACTGGAAGAACATGACCATCTGAAGAAGAGGAGAGAACCTGTTATTCATCCATTACAGACACCTACAGATGTTTAACCAGTTCCGTTCATCTTTCATCTTCCCAGTAGTTCTCTGGTATCTCCTTCATCCAGTCCTGTTTAGGAGTCCTGACACCATCTCTGATGTTGTAGGAGTCGATCTGTGAGTCGTCCAGCAGAGTCACTGCTGTGAACTGAAAGATATTTTCTGAAGACCAGTCAGACTGGAGAGTGTAGAGGTAACACAGAGAGTGTTTATCTGTGGAGAAATAGAGGAAGAAAAGAGAAGATATGAAGTGAGGTTGACACACACACACAGACACAAGGCTGTGTATTTAAAAGAGGGGAGAGAAGCAGCACCCATCATCAGATCTTTAATCTTCAGGGCTAAGATCTAAGACTATTGCGTGATTAGTGATGATATATGTGGCTTTTTAAGGGTAGCCAATCTTAAAACGAAAACCAAAGCAGGTCCTGGTTGTCAGAGTGAACACTGTTCTCTCTGTGATGAAATGAACTCCAGCTTTCTGCTGCTTATGTTTCCCTATACGGTCCACCACCACGGGATAAGTAGCAGGTCATATGATCTACACAGAACTGTGTCTGTCTGTTCTGCAAGTGACCTGATCTTCGTTTAGAATCGAACTAAAAGGAAACCCTCACAAACCAGCAGTCCATCAGAATCAGCACCTCCCAGCAGGACAGGCCGTTTTATCGTCTGGTCTAGAAATGTATTTGGTATGTGAGGGGCTGGGAGGGAGGGTGACTTAGCAAGTAGAAACACATACACAGCCCTCACTCACTCACTCATTTTCTGGGCTGGCTTGACCCACTTTAGGGTCGCGGGGGTGTTGGAGTCTATGCGTCCTCGAGTTTTTCCACGAGAACTGACTGAAGAGAGTCAGATGTGAAGAGATGTTCTGCTGGAACCTCTCAGCCTCACTGAGCTCGTAGTGTGTTTAAACTACATTTTACCACAAAAATGATTAAAAAAAAAAGAATTCAGAATAAACCTGAGATTTAAAATCACTGGTCCGAGTATAATATTTATTAATATCTTGATGAAACTGAACTAACAGCTTCACATCTTTAAGAACTACATTCACAGTGGTGCAAATGGGAACCTTAGTTGCTATAGAAGCCCATTTATCACCCAGGTGTTTATTTCAGGGACACAGATACAGGTTAATAAAGCACTATTCACTGAAGTAACTTAAATACTTTCTATGAAACAACTCAAAAACAATTGTTTAAAGCTCTTATCTTATAGCGACCTGAAACCTTTCACATAAAAATAATGCAAATGCTTTTTTACACACAATCATAATTTAAATAGAGTCACTGTAAAAAAAAAAAAAAAGGCTTCCTGAAATAGTCAACAAACTAAAGATGAAGATCACCTGAACTGGGCGACTAAAACCTGTTCATGAGGGCCTGTTTGTGTAAGTGCAGCAGTAAAGCAGTGAATTCACATCTACCACAGCCTGTTCACCTGCCCATCGCTCTGAAATCCAGCCGGGCTGTCCCAAGCGCCAGGACCTGGGTAAAGTAGTATCTGATTTTGGGTCCTTCCACCATGAGAAGGATTTGTCCTGTTTATTGCTTCTCTTCACTAATGCAGAGGACCTGCACACCTACATACCCACTTGACATTTATATAAATAAAACATATATTTGTTGTGAATAAAGCCAGAGTTTTAGACAACAAACTCAATAACATGATTGTAAAAAAAAAACAAACCAAAGTTGGAAAATTGCCATCTCTCTTCTGAGCTCTCTGGGGAAATGTGATAAATGTTCAAAGACAAAAGAACATTTCTATACAGTATTACTGGATGTTTTCTAAACTTGAGAACTAGAGTTTTCATTCATTCACTTTTCTTTCCTAAACGATGAATACTGTTTGTAATGCTGGGGTGGTGGTGACGTAAAATCGATTGTGATTCTCACACTTGACTTAATTAACAACTGAACATGAGAAAAGATAGAAACTAAAGTAATCAACGTTATAACGGAGATCACCCGTGAATGACTGAGGTTTTCCAATGAGGCACCTGTGCTCAGTCAGAGCAGAGCACTATCTACCATGACACTGTTCCTTAAATCTACAGATCTGGGATCAGAATGTTTGACTAATAGATTGACCACAAAGTGACAGCTCAACAAATAGCACCCTTTCACAGCAGTGGTTCTGCTGATGGCTCCAGAAAGTTTCATAGATTCTGGAGTGATATGGTCAAACATTAAAAAGTATTAATATTGAGAAACTCTAGAATCCCTTTCTCCAGAATTTTTGTAAAGTATATTTGAGTCTAGGGGTTAGACTGGAGCTCCACTGAAGCCATTCGCTGCTCTGTTAGCATGTCCATTTTCTGGAAATAAACAAGAGGAGAAAATAAACAAAATAAGAATTAAATCTAAAAACAAAACTTAAATCCTGTGTTCTGAAACATCAGCAGATTCCAAGTTTATATGTTATCTTCATCATCAGATTCACTATTATTGTTTCATCTCAGATTCATGGATACTGTACAGTGCATTAGCACAATAATCCTCCCATCACAACTTCCAACAATCAAAACCACAACACTGGTGAAAGAAAAAGGTTTTAGTTAATTAGTCTACCTGTAGGAGCTGGAGAATATCCTGCGTGTCCACTGGTGCTTGAATCTGATCGACTGTTATTCCTTTTACCTGTTAAACACAAGAAAACAAGACACATTTTAATTACTAAAATGACCACGCCTAGTCTTTCTATCTTCAAGATACAGTAACTGAATAAAGACGGTAAACACAGCTTATGTTTTATAACTTAACTTACCAATCACACCTTTCTTTATAAGAACAATAACGAGCACCACAATGACCACGCCCACCACAATCACTGTGAGGACGATTCCAAGAAAGAAGAAGAAGACTGAACATCATCACCATCCATATAAACACTCAGATTTGTGTTGGAGACATCTGGTTCCATTCAGCACCACTGTAAAGAAATCTGAACTGTTTCACATCAACCCCCTCTGGATGACCCTGTTTATCTCCAAAACAACAACACAATACAATAACTACTACTGTTCATCATTATTATTATAACTATGTGAAATAAGAGGCTTGGGTGTTCCTAATAACACTCACTTGGTTTGATTTCAGTGTGCTGTAAATAAATCTTCAAATACTCCACAGTCCACTCCACCACCGACCAGTACAGGGACACTTATTCTGGTGTATTATGTCCACATATTATTTTGTGTTTTACCCTTATTGCCCCCCTCCTTTTTTTTTTTTTTTTTTTTTTGTTATTCTTATTTAAAATGCTTTCTGACTCATGGAAGAGAGAAAACCTGCTTTTATTTAAGAGACCAGAAGATCAATACTGTCTTGTCCAATAGATGGCGGTGTAGACGGACTGTTCATGATCTCAGACTAAACCGCAGCGGCGCTTTTTGAACATTCAGCGTGTTCAACACACCGGCCGATAATAAACTCCACCAAGTTCTGAAACATGTTCTGTAACAGTAACTCATTTTCTGAGCCGCTGTATTCGGGTCTCGGCCGGTGCTGGACTCTGTCCCAGCTCTCACAGAGTGAAAACAGGGACACAACCTGGACAGGTCTCCAACTGAGCGTCTCCAGTCCACCGGACCTGCAGGTCTTTGGCCGGTTGGAGGAAACCGGAGCTCAGAAAGGAGCCGGACTGTCCCGCCGGGGGATCTAACGAGGACATTCTGATAGACAGAAACACAAACTGTTTCAGACTCTCAGAGAACTTACCTGCACAGACAGTGAGAGGAGAACCCACCGAGAACCCACCGAGAACAGCAGAACCACAGCAGAACCACAGCAGAACCACAGCAGGGACCAGACCCTCCATCACAACCACAATTCACTGACGAGAGAGAGATAGAGCTTCTGTAAATAAGCGGAGGATTTAATAATGAACCGCCTTTAGATACAAAAGGGCTGAACCATCAGCGCAGGAAAGGAGAACCGACCAATCAGCGCAGGAGAGGAGAACCGTCATCAGCGCAGTGGCGGGAGAACCGAAATTAGGGCCGGACAGAAATCGACCAATCAGCGCAGGAGAGGAGAAACCATGAGAGACCCTTTCACAGCTGTCTATTTAAAGGGACAAATTCAGTGGGACAGATAGAGACAGGAAGAACAGACACAGGTGGAAATGACTCCGTGGTTTAATTGAAAATGTATTTTAACAACACTGATGAATGATAAACAGAACCAGAAACCAGAGCTTAAAGTTACACACATTAAACAGACACACTCATCAGTCCACTGTTATTATGAATTAATCAAAATGTCAGAAACCGTTAAAGAGTTGTTTGCAGAAACATCCACAGGAACGCTGAGATTGTACCAACAGTGCAGATCCAGTCTTTACACCTCAGGGTAACCTACTGGTGAGGGATTTGACCCCACGATCTTCTGATCCTATTGTTAACTCCCTAACCTCTAGGCCCCTCATCAACTTCTTAACTCTTTAAAATAAATTTTTTTTAAATCATGAGCTCAGTGATACAGAGAGCAGTTCCAGCAGAACATCTGTTCACATCTGGAAGTAGCAGAAGGCCTCTGTGAGAGGACCTTCATGATTGGGTCTGTGGATGAGCAGCAACATGCATTGAGCAAGGTACCGGCCGTCAATGCTCCCTGGGCGCATTCATAGCTGGACATGTCTCTGGACATCATTAAGATAGAAACACACCTGTCTGTATAAAATCTCACAGTTCATGGTTTATTTCAGAGTGTAAACCAGGCCACAAGGCTGAGAGAATCGATTATAGACCTGAGGGACAGAACTGTGTCAACACAGTCTTCCTCCATCTGACCGTCCACACAGCCTGAATGATCAGGGACGACAGGAACTCTGTTCGGTGTCATTGTTAATAAAATCATCACAGTTTTAAACTCACTTATCAGTTATTATAATAGTCAGACTGACTACTTAACTGACATTAAAATGTTTCTACTGATTTTCTATCACTTAAAAGTAGTTTAACTGTTAAAATAATGTCTTAAACACAAACATGTTAATTACAGCACAAATAAATACCTGATTCCTCAATTAGGCTCAGTGATGATCCTCTAATGGAGCCGAATCGGGTGAGTTAGAGCAGTAAAAGCTCAGTTTCACAGATTCTTCAGAACTAAGACTGAGGAACATCCTTCAGGTGTTTATCTGCTTATCAAATTCTGTGAGATATGATTGGTTCTCTTGGTTCTGATGAAATCAGTGAAGAGTCTCAATTGATGGCTGAAGCTGCTGAGATTGGTGATCATGTCGTGGGTTCTGGGTGAACGTGAAGAGAGTTCTACTGAGAAACTGAACTAACGGCTTCACAGTGAAGGATCTCATCTTTAAGAACTACATTCACAGTGGTGTAAAAGTGGGAACCCAGTCTCTATAGAAGCCCATTGATCACCCAGGTGTGTTTAATTCAGAGACACAGGGACAGGTTCATAATAACCTTTATTCTGTGAAGTAACGGCAATGCTTGCCATAACATACCTCAACAACAAAAATAAATCTGTAAAGCTCATATCTTTTAGGGACCTGAAACCTTACACATAAAAATAATGCAAATTCTTTTTTTTTAAAGCACAATCACACTTTAAACACAGTCACTGAAAACAAAATGAAATGGTTCAAATGAAAAAGCTTCCTGAAGTACAGTCAACCCTAACCCTAACCCTAACCTGAATCATGACTGCAAACGTGTTTGTGAGGACACTTTACAGGCAAATGCAGCAGTAAAGCAGTGAATTCACATCTACAACATCCTGTTCACTTGCCCATCGCTCTGAAATGGCTGTCCCAAGCCCTGATGGGCCTTAAGCAGTATGGGATTTAGAGTTCCCTTCCACCATCAGAAGGATTTGTCCTGTTTTTGCTTCTTCTCTGGCTGCAGAGGACTTTAACATCCAAAAACGCCCACATGGACATGAATGTTACGGCAGCTCAAAATTATTAAACCCAGAGTTTTAGACAACAAACCCAATAACATGATCCTAAATAAAACCAAACCAAAGTTGGAACATTTCCTCCTCTCTCCTGGGCCCTCTGGGGAAATGTGATAAATGTTCAAAAACCTAAGAACAGTTCTATACAGTATTACTGAATCTCTTCTGAATATAAGAATTACATTTTCTTTTCATCTGCTTTCTTCCATAAAGAAACAGTACTGTTCTTTATATCTTACAGATCTGGATCAAAATGACAGAAGTTGTCATGGATTCTGTCAAAGCAATAATAATAATAATAATAATAATAATAATAATAAAAGTCTTTCCTAGTGAATTGTAATGTGCAAAAATTAAAATAAATGAAAATAAAGCAAAATGTAGATAAGGGTGTGCAAGATCTAATCAGGTCATGTAAGTTATGGTGTTCAAAAGGATGCCATATAGTTATCAATCACTGAATGTGCTTTAACAGTGTGACCTACTTCACACCACCAGATTTTCTTCTTGAAATTAACAAACGACCAGTGAGATCTGAGGGAGCCGATTAACAAGCTACACTGAATAAAATAAAAGTAGCTCCTCAGATACTGATGTTGAGTGACCAGTCTCTTTTCAGATACTGGTGTCTTTTAACTCAGATTGACCAAAGTGACGGAGCTCAACAGCTGGCACTCTTTCACAGCAGTGGTTCTTCATCATCATCGTCACGTCATTCTCTTCCGCTTATCCGAGGTCGGGTCGCGGGGGCAGCAGCTCCAGCAGGGATGCCCAGACTTCCCTCTCTCCGGCCACTTCTTCTAGCTCCTCCGGGCGGATCCCAAGGCGTTCCTAGGCCAGCTGAGAGACATAGTCTCCCCAGGACCCGGAACACCTCACCAGGGAGGCGTCCAGGGGGCATCCTAATCAGATGCTCGAACCACCTCATCCTGCTTTTCTCGATGCGGGGGAGCAGCGGTTCTACTCTGAGCCCCTCCCGGATAACTGAGCTTCTCACCCTAGAAATTACACCTCAGAGCCTTAGATTTGATTCTAGGGGTTAGTCATGGCTCCACTCATTCCATTCACTGCTCCGTTAGCATGCCCATTTTCTAGAAACAAACAGAACAAGAAGAAGATTAAGAAAACAAGAATTCAATCTAAAAACAAAACCTTAAATCCTGTGTTGTGTTCGCCAACATCTGCAGATTCCGTGTTTATATGTTATTTGCACTAGTCTGTTAAATAATTAGGTTTAATCTCTATTTTCAGTGAAATCAGCGTTAATATTTTTGGTTCATCACAGATTCATGCTATAGCAAAATAATCTCCCATCACAACTTCCAACCATCGAAACCACAACACTTTAAAATCTAATGTCCACAATAGAAGAATTATAGAAGTATAGAGAATATGAGGAAAATTCACCCATGAGTGGAACTCCGTTGCCTGAAAAACACAAAAAAGGACAAGAAGAATTAACATATGTGGTTACAGTATATATAGAAACGGCTGAAGATTTTTGAGAAAAACAAACTCTAGTTTCTCTCTCATGAATATTAATCTTCACAAAGAGAGCTGCCCTGTAATAACCCTGCACTCTTCATACATTTGGTCCAGCAGTGAGTAGAATTGCACTAAACTGGTGAAAGAAAAAAGATTTTAGTAAACTAGTCTACCTGTAGGAGCAGAACAATATCCCACATGTCCATTGTTGCTTGAATCTGATCGACTGTTATTTCTGTTACCTGTTAAACAAACTCAAGAAAACAAGACACACTTAAATTACAAATGAATCACGTCTAGTCTCTTTCTATCTTCAAGACACAGTAACTGGAATAAAGATTATTCCACAGCTTATGTTTTATAACTTAACTTACCAATCACTCCTTTCTTTATAAGAACAATAACGACCACCACAATGACCACGCCCACCACAATCACTGTGAGGAGGATTCCAAGAATGAAACCCAGAGCCATGTCTTCTTTACAGTCTTTACAGATTCCATCTTAAAGGAGGAACCAAAAGAGAAACAGGGTTATCGATTGTAACTGATCAATAATTGGTAAAAACAGTGAAACCTGAACTGGAATGGATCATTAAAAACCAGGCACGTCAAACAGGTATAATAATAATCACCCCATTCTGAAATGATCAGTGTTGAGAGGGAGCTGTGAGACACGAAACAGTCATAAGATGCTTTTATTCCCTCCTGGATCTCCACACTCTTCCTCAGCTGGAAGGTTCCATCTCCATTGGGTCGGACTCCTGAGGATGTCAGTAGATGTTCAGGCAGTAAAGTACGGAACTTCCTCAAACTCATCTCCACGTCTTTGGAGTAGAAGCCTGTGGCGAGGCAGGTCAGAGTCATCTTGTTTGAGTCAGTTGCTGATTTTTTTGCGAACATCTGAACATCTCCTTCACCTGGAGAGAGAAAAAGACTAAAATTAACATTCAGTCAGAATGAAGATCTAAAACATATCCTTCATTCAGGATCTGAACTGATGTTCTAACACAGTCAAGTACAAAGATCTGTCAAAGCATTTCCTATGACACAAAATTGATTTAGATCAGACTGAACATCACCACCATCCCATATAAACACTCAAGAGTCACATGGAGTCTCAGTGGAGAAAATAAAATGAACAGATTTGTGTTGGAGACTTACAGTGGTTCTATTCAGCACCACTGTAAAGAAATCTGTTTCACATCAACCCCCTCTGGATGACCGTTTATCTCCAACACTACTAATAATAACACATTAACTACTACTGTTCATCATTATTATTATAACAATGTGAAATAAGAGGTTTGGGCGTGTCTCCTAACACTCACTTAGGTTGATTTCAGTGTGCTGTAAATAAATCTTCAGCCACTCCACACACTCATCACGTAACTGAACACCATTACGACCTCGTCCTTTATTCCACTTGTCCACCATCTCACTGGCCTCCTTTACTGAGACTGTCCACACTTTAGAGGTCCAGTTATAAGAGACTAAATCCTGTCCATCGTAGCTATATTCATTAATACCATTTAAAGGGACTGAACCGTCCAGGAGCTCTTCCACCTCACAGCCCTGCCTCCACTGAAGAACATGACCATCTGAAGAAGAGGAGAGAACCTGTTATTCATCCATTACAGACACAGACATAGAAATATCCTAAATGTATTTATTCAGCACTGAGAGCTTTACTGCTTCTGTTTCCTCTGAACTGAAGCTACAGATCTAAACAGTGTCCCACAGAACAGGTTCAGTCTGGGATCTGAATCCAGTGATTTGATTGGTTTACAGTGACTGACAGTGTAAACGGAGAAAACTCACTAACAGTTTTCTTAACATCCTTCAGAGTTTAGACGTCCTCAGATCTTTACACTCAGAGGAGATTTTAGCTGAAGCTTCAGTGGGATTTTATTAAACACTCACACAAAGAAGAGGAAGAAGGAAGGAAAAATGGATCCACTGAGTGGTGAAAGGGATGGTTATCAGTTTCCCAACAGTAATTTATCACAAATGGAAGATTTTCTTGTATTAAAGTGGTTTCTGTGATATTTTCTAATATCACTTTCATCACAGGTTCTGTGATGAATCTCAGAAGATCAAGGTTGTCTGTGGTGACATCTGTGTTTAGACAGGGTTGAAACATGATTACCTTTAGCTGTTTGTGTTTCCAAATCATATTTGTGGAGATATTAACCTCCAAACATGGCTTCACACTTTATTAACGATTTACAGTAGAAGTTTGTAGTAAAGTGAAAATTTTCACAAAGAATGATCTGATTGTAAATCTACTGTTTCCTCAACAAAATAAAAGACAAAAAGCCATTTTCTCACCTGAATTATTGTGTCCAAAGAGACTCAGCAGCCTGTGATGGACCTGGTTTAACCACTGCTCTTCATACTTCAGCTTCTCAGTTCCTTCTTCCCAGTAGTTCTCTGGTATCTCCTTCATCCAGTTCTGTTTAGGAGTCCTGACACCATCTCTGCTGTTGTAGGAATAGATCTGTGTGTCGTTCAGCAGAGTCACTGCTCTGAACTGAAAGATGTTTTCTGAAGATCGGTCAGACTGGAGAGTGTAGAGGTAATAGAGAGAGTGTTTTTCTGTGGAGAACAGAGGAAGAAAAAGAGAAGATATGAAGTGAGACTGGATTTACAGTCTCTAGGACAGAGCTGATTAGATTTCCTATTTGTGGATGAAACTGATTAGAAACGAAGCAAGGTGTGATCTTACATTTAAATATTCTACATTCACCAGACGCTCTTATCCAGAGTGACTTCCATGTCCTGATTACAGGGACAGTCCCCCTGGAGCAACTCAGGGTTCAGGGTCTTGCTCAGGAACCCAGTGGTGGTGGTGCTGGATCTGACTAGACGCAAGTAAACTGCTGAAAAGTGAATCATATTCTGTAGGAACATCCAGCTGTATTTGGGTCGCAGCCAGTGCTGGAGTCTGTCCCAACTCTATCAGAGTAGAAGGCAGGGACACACTGGTCCCAGACACAAGGTGTGGGATTCAAACCTGCAGACTCTTAGTGGCAGGTCCATCCTACCAGTAGTCCAGCAGGACACTTATTCTGGTGTATTATGTCCATTATTATTTGTGTTTTACCTTGCTGCCCCCCTCGTTTCTTTCTCTTTTTTTTCATTTGGTTATTCTTATTTTAAATGCTATCTGGGTCATGGAAGAAAGGAAACCTCACCTGCTTTTATTTAATTGACCAGAAGAGCAATATTCATTTATTATGGTGTAGAGACGCAGTGTTCATGATCTCAGACTAAACAGCAGCGGCGCTTTTTGAGAAAAGTTCTCATATATTTTGTAGATTAATCCCCCAATAAAACCAGTTGAACACCTGAAAACACATCTCATCATTCAGCGTGTTCAACACACCGACCGATAATAAACTTGACCAAGTTCTGAAAAGTAAAACATGTTCTGTAACAATAACTCATTTTCTCAGCCGCTGTATTCGGGTCTCGGCCGGTGCTGGACTCTGTCCCAGCTCTCACAGAGTGAAAACAGGGACACAACCTGGACAGGTCTCCAACTGAGCATCTCCAGTCCACCGGACGTGCAGGTCTTTGGCCGGTTGGAGGAAACCGGAGCTCAGAAAGGAGCCGGACTGTCCCGCTGGGGGATCTAACGAGGACATTCTGATAGACAGAAACACAAACTGTTTCAGACTCTCAGAGAACTTACCTGTACAAACTCCCCTCTTCAATGAGGTGAGAAAGATAGAACTTCTGTAAATAAGTGGAGAATTTTAAAAAGAACCGCCTTTAGATACAAAAAAGGGTTGACCAATCAGCGCAGGAGAGCAGAACCGGCCAATCAGCGCAGTGGAGAATCGACCAATCTGGATTTTTAAATTAAGTTATAGTAGGACTTTTGATGAAATAATATCAAAATAAACAAGCTGGTCTCTGTACAACAGAACTGGGCTTTACATTTATATTTGAGCTTTTATAAGGTGAAGACTGTGGTGTTAGAAATGTTGGCTTTGGAGTGTTAAATTATTACAGAATCTCATGTTTTGTTTTTTATTTATCGCTTGAATTTAATTCATCTTGAGTAGCTTCATGGACAAAGTCTCCTAGAGCCTGCATCTCAGGAGGCCTTCCTAGATGTTTACAGAAGGTCCATATTGTCCCATTTCCACCTTCAATGAGCAGAAGAAAAGGTCTGTGCTTCAAATCGTAAAAGTGTAAAGTGTAAATTACAGGAGTGATCCGTGACAGACGGGTGCCAGCAAGAATGAAAGGGATGGTTTACAGGACGGTAGTGAGACGAGCTGAGCTGGAGACAGTGGCTGTGATGAAAAGACAGGCGGTAGAGCTGGAGGTGTCAGAGTTAAAGATGCTGATTTTTTGCACTTTGTTTTAACCTCTTTCTGTACCGGTCCGTGAAAATACAGTTTTATATGAAACCGGTCCGTGGCGCAAAAAAGGTTGGGACCGCTGCACTACAGTACAGGAATCTGTAAAATAAGTTTTAAATTTCCCGCTCTTTAAAAGTGAAAGTAACTCAAACTTACCGCCAGAAACCGAGAGAATAAACTCCAACACCAGCAGCAGAACTACTGCTGTGATTTTTCTCTCCATCAGAAACTTCATTCATCACTGAGGAGTGAAATTAAAGACACTATAAAGAAAAATAAACGGTGGATTTATTTTCCCAAAAACCACTGCGACTGACGTATCGTTCACAAAAGAATCGACTCTTTGATGTGAATCCTAAAGTGAACGCTGTCAGACGACTCACAGATCTGAAGAGACATCCATCTACCCATTTTCTGCCGCTTGTCCCAAACGGGGTCGCGGGGGAGTGCTGGAATCCAACCCAGCGCACACAGGGCGAGGACGGGGGACGCACCCTGGACAGGTCGCCAGCCCATCGCAGGGAGGAGCGAGACGGGGACGGCACCTTGCTCAAGGGTACTTCAGGGCAACTCAGCTGGAAGGGGTTCGAACCCCCGATCCTCCGAGCACATGGCCAACGCCCTAACCACTAGGCCACCGCTGCCCTTCTGAAGAAACATCTGAAGAAACACTCCAGCTTCAGCGTCTATAATAATACAGTCACTTAGAACTGAAATAATCTATGAAATAATGAAATAAACTAGTGAAATAATCCTGGGGCTTAGTCCCTAAACACAAGGCCACTGCTGCCCCGGTAAAACAACACTTGCCCCATTAGCTAAAAGTACAACTAACACTTACCCTAAAGGTAAAGCTACAACTAACATTAATCCCACAGCTAAAACTAAAGCTAAAATTAACCACATAGATAAAACTACAGCTAACATTAATCCCACAGCTAAAAATACAGGTAAAATTAACCCCACAGCTAAAACTACAACTAACACCAACCCACATGGCTTAAACTAAAGCTAAAAGTAACACTGCAAGTTAAAAAAAAAAAAAAAAAAGATGGAAGATGGATGAATTTGCTGCCCACTAAACATATATTTATAATACAATAGTCTAAAATTGCAGCCTCTAACTGGTCCTACTTCAAGTGGTTAGGGGGTTTGAACCCCTTCCCAATGGGATGCCCTGAGGTACCCTTGAGCAAGGTGCCGTCCCCATCACACTCCTCCCTGCGATGGGCTGGCAACCTGTCCAGGGTGTGTCCTTTGGCCTGTGTGCGCTGGGTTGGACTCCAGCACTCCCCTGCGACCCTGTTTGGGACAAGCGGCAGAAAATGGATGGATGTTTGAGCTCATTATTACAAATATTGGTTAAATTGTTTAATGTCGTTAGAATGCAACTTTCAAGATAACAGTGTGTGAATGAATGAATGAATGAATGAATAAAAAATTAATGGTGTAAAAGCATTCCTGTAAAAATATCATACACTTGAATGTTTTATTTGTAACCTTTCACTACAAAACCCTAAACATAATATCACTGAGTGTGACAGTAATGTTACTGTAATGTCCATCTATCCTAAAAACTATCATGAACACAAACCTTCTCAAATAAAACACACAAAGGATGGAATACAGTGTATCTTAGAGTAAACAATAACAACAGTTACATTTCAAATCCAAACAGCAGAATCTGAACCAGCAGCTTCACTGGAGGAGTTGAAGTGGACTGCTGTTTATTTATTTATTTATTTTAGAATGTTGGAAAACTAGCTGGAACCAGTTTGAACCACTCAGTTAATGGCCATCTGTAACTGGATTAAACCAGTCAGTATCAGTTTAAAAAGGGGCTGCAGTGGCCTAGTGTTTAGGGACGAGGTCCCAGGATCGGAGGGTTTGAATCCCAGACCAGTAGGTTGCCTTGAGTTACCCTTGAGCAAGGTAATGTCCCTTTCACTGCTCCCCGGGTGCTTTAAATAGCTGCCCTGCTGTGCGGTGTATCGGTGAAGGAAATATTTTGTTGTTTCACAATGACATTTAGTCAATTTCACTTAAAGTGGTCAGCAAACATTCTGCTGGAGCTGAATTAAACTGGTCAGAAATTTTACATTAAACTCTTATCATTAGATAAGTTTGATACCATAAATTATAAATATTGCTATTACTGGTTTTGGTTTTCTGCTATTACCTGGAAGCTAACAGGCTATATTTACCTCAGAATGCTAACAGGATATAATTACCTCAGAAAGCTAACAGCGGTAGTTACCTCAGAAAGCTAACGGGCTATAGTGACCTCAGAAAGCTAACGGGCTATAGTTACCTCAGAAAGCTAACGGGCTATAGTGACCTCAGAAAGCTAACGGTTATAGTTACCTCAGAAATCTAACGGGCTATAGTTACCTCAGAAAGCTAACGGGCTATAGTGACCTCAGAAAGCTAATGGGCTATAGTTACCTCAGAAAGATAAATGGGCTGTAGTTACCTCAGAAAGCTAATGGGCTATAGTTACCTCAGAAAGCTAACGGGCTATAGTTACCTCAGAAAGCTAATGGGCTATAGTTACCTCAGAAAGATAAATGGGCTGTAGTTACCTCAGAAAGCTAACGGGCTATAGTTACCTCAGAAAACTAACGGGCTATAGTTACCTCAGAAAGCTAACAGCGGTAGTTACCTCAGTAAGCTAACGGCTATAGTTACCTCAGAATGCTAAAGGGTTATAGTTACCTCAGAAAGCTAAGGGGCTATAGTTACCTCGGAAACCTAACGGGCTATAGTTACCTCAGAAAGCTAAACGGGCTGTAGTTACCTAAGAAAGCTAACGGGCTGTAGTTACCTCAGAACGCTAACGGGCTATAGTTACCTCAGAAAGCTAACGGGCTATAGTTAACACTGAAAGCTAACGAGCTGTAGTTACCTCAGAAAGCTACTAAACCACAACATCTGACCCATTTTTGGCATTTTTCTTCTAGAGGCTTTAGAACCTGTTGTGGTTATTTTCTAGAGTAATTCTAGAGTAAGGATAATATGTGTTCCTTATGTTCCTCATTGATATGGTGGTGATGTGAGGACTGTCCCCTGGATGTCCTCAGTGCTCAGGACAGTTTTCAGAATTCAACTGTGGAAGGAGGGACAGATAGAAAATGCAGGATGAGAAATTTTCTGCCATCCTTCTCAAACTGCTTCACAAGTAGTTAGTTTTAAATAGGAATCTGTCAGGTTTTATACTTTTACACAATTAAATGAACTTGTAAATATTTTGTAGAGATTTGATGTTAAATACTCCACTATGAAGAAAACGGTCAAGGCCAAATTCTCAGATGTGGTAACAAGAACCATGTCCAAGAGTATAATGACTCTAAAAGCTCCATCACAGAGAAATTATTACATTAGGTGGCAGAGAAGATGCTGACTACTGCCTTAAAAACTCTTTAACCAGAGTTTGGAGACCATTTTGGATTAAAATACCTTAAAAAAACATTTAAAAAAAAAACATTCAACAGAAATTGGAAAGTGCACTGAGAAACAAGAAAGTGTGAGGAAATAAGGGAAGAACTCATTTTGTGATTTAGACTTGCACATAATCATTCTCTGTGTCGATCTCTTTCAGCTGTAATAACACACTGAATAAGCTTCCTTTGGATCCTGAAATAAATCCTCAAAGTCTGGAGAATAAACAGCAGCACAAACTGAGTTCAGTTTGTTTCTGTGTAGTGGGCGTGGCCTGTAACGTATTATCATGCGGCTCCCGCTGAGCTCCTGTCTAGTGTCAATGCGGGCCGTTCTCAGTTGGTTCTGGCTGGTTCCCTGGCCGAGCACCAGAACCGGCACCTGACATCGGCACCAGTGTAGTGGAAAAGTGGTATGTTTGCTGTGCTGTGACCTCACAATGACAAGAATAGTCACTTTCACCTTGATCATAGGTACGAGGAGTGTAGGTTTCTACTAGAAGTTCACCAAACCAGACTGTAGGCCAATGATATCCACTTTTACACTTTACACAATTTCATTTGTAAAATGAAATTTCTACAGTATCTCTCTAAAACCCAAAACTGATTTATTGTTTCGTCAAAATAATAAAAATCTACAGTAGATAACAGACATAC
Organism: Hepsetus odoe; assembly: GCA_017165825.1. NCBI lineage: Eukaryota > Metazoa > Chordata > Actinopteri > Characiformes > Hepsetidae > Hepsetus > Hepsetus odoe. Next base: position 28,197,644 of record CM029372.1, on the reverse strand, counting down.
ACACAGTTGTAACGGAGGACAGTGTGATGAAAACACTGCTTTTTCACTTGGTGAAAGAAAATTTCTGGAAACTCTAGAATTTACACTGTTATAAATTCCAGTCTCTCTTTCGGTGTGGTTTCTAATGCAGTAATGCTGATAAAATGCAGTTTGACTGAGGATGAAAAATTTTGGGGATGTTGTATTAGATTAATTTGACATCATCATTAAAACATCTGTGCAGATCTGTTTTTACATGTAAATGAGATTTAGTTTCTTCTTAATTCTTCTTAATTCTTTCTTAATTTTTGTTTTGATGCATGTGAAGGCTGCTCCAACATAACCTGTAACCTGGTCTTTGTTCAGAAAGAGGCTGAATGAGAGTAAACATAAAAATAAATAAAAAAAACAGATAACAGATCAGCATTTTTATATTGCTGTTGAGATTTTGGCTTACTCTTGTAAGCCAAATTATTTATTAGTAATTATATAAATAATTATGAGTAATTATAAAATCTGGCCTCACATTTTGTTTAATAGAGGTCATTTTTAATAGTAGTATATAGTCTTGATTGTAGTCTTGACCAGGCAACACCCTTGGGCTGCCTGGTTACATTTCAAAGCTATTAAACAGTGTAACAAGCATTTAAGTCCTGGATACTGGACAGTCTAAGAGAGTCTAAGAGTCACTGTGAGTCACTTTAAGCTTACTTCAGTTTAGAAAGTATCAAAAACATTCAACATATTTTAAATAACAGGGTAACGTGCCGGTTTAAAAAGCAAGGTACACAGAAGATCACAAAAAAATGGAGTGCCTATGTGTGTGTATATATATATATATATAAAAGCAAGTATCAATGCAGGAATGTTCTGGTGTTTAGAGTCCATGGTTAGTCATGGGTTCAAATCACAGACCAGTAGGTTTCCCTCAGGTATTGTCTCCAACACTGATTTCCAGGTACAGGATGTATGGTAAGGCTACTGCTACACTGAGTGGATGGTAAAGTTGAGAGGCATTTGGTGTTTGCGACAAATGCCGCATATGTAAATGTGTTCACATCCCACACCATCTACACTGTTAATGTGAGGATAAACAGATAAACATAACGGTAAAGTAAATAAAATTTTAAAAAAGTGAATAAAATCAGAGGGATGAGGTTAAACCACACTGATACCATTCACAGCCTCATTAGCTTCTTCATTACCTGGAAGAAGTGGAAGAGGAGAAGATTAAGAAAAGAAGATTCCAATGTAAAATGAAAACCTTGAGTCCTGTGTTGCAACTTTGAATGTCAAGAGACAAAATACATCATTTTGGACTCATTCTAGCAAAGATGAGGTTTAAACCAATTTTTAATAAAACCAGAATAAATAATTAAGGACTTGGAAAGTCCTTGCTTTTCTTAAGTATAAATCCACAGTACAAGTTCAAAGTTTTCAACAGCTTTGCTGGCAGGACGGCCAGAGTGTAATAATGAGGCTCTCACTGCTCCCAGTGTGAACGCTTGGTGAAACATTTCAGTAAATTTTTTAGTAGTTCATTTTCTCTCCTAAAATATGTGGACACCACCTACAGACTATTTAGAAGAGAACAAGCTGTCTAGTTATTTCATAAATATCAATCTTCACAAAGAAAACTGTCCTGTATTTGAATTCTGCCGACACAGTTCATACATATAGTCCAGCTGCGTGAATAATTGTAGGGTTTATATCAAATTAGTTTACCTGTAGAAACTACAGAATACACCACGTGATTCCTGTTGGATGGATCACAATTCCTCCTGCATGGTAAACCTAAACAAGAGTAACGTACATACTTTACATGCATGCTTTCTGTTCTGATGAACAGACTGTTCAATTAAACGAAAACTGCCAAGGTTATATTTGATAAAAAAAAATAACATTTAAACATTTGTATTCATTCAAATTACACTATTACACCTACTATATATAATAAAGAACAAAATTCAACCTTTATACATTAGAGAAAAAGCAGCTGGTATAAATACAGGGAACATATGTATTATAATGAAGTACATCTTACCAATTACTCCTTTCTTTATGAGGACAATAATGGCCACGCCCACCACAGTCACTAGCAGAGCTCCAATAATCAAACCCAGAGTGATGTATTTCATAGAGTCTCTGCGACTTCCATCTTAAAAGAAATGAAGAATTAAAGAGAGTCCACACATCTCCCATTAAGCTGCTGTTAAATTATATTAATTTACAAAATGTACAAACTGTTTTAGCATCTGTATAATAATATTCTAATATTATGATAATATTATATTATAATATTACATCATAATATTTTAAATAATAATACTGCAATAACAGTACCAGTAACAACAGCAGCAACAACAACAATAATAGTAGAGACACTACAACAACTAATTAATATTATTTTTAGAACAATGTGAAATAAGAGGCTTGTGCGTGTCTCCTAATACTCACTTGGTTTGATTTTAGTGTGCTGTAAATAAATCTTCAGCCACTCCACACAATCATGATGAAGCCACACAGCATGAGGTCCTTTATTCCACTCGTCCACCATCTCACTGGCCTCCTTTACTGAGACTGTCCACACTGTACAGGCCCAGTTATCAGAGACTAAATCCTGTCCATCGTAGCCGTATTCATTAATGCCATTTAAAGGGACTGAACCGTCCAGGAGCTCTTCCACCTCACAGCCCTGCCTCCACTGAAGAACATGACCATCTGAAGAAGAGGAGAGAACCTATTATTTATCCATTACAGACACAGACACAGAAATATCCTAAATGTATTTATTCAGCACTAAGAGCTTTACTGCTTCTGTTTCCTCTGAACTGAAGCTACAGATCTAAACAGTGTCCCACAGAACAGGTTCAGTCTGGGACAGGGTGAAAACATGATTACCTTTAGCTGTTTGTGGCTCCAAATCGTATTTGTGGAGATATTAACCTCCAAACATGGCTTCACACTTTATTAATGAGTTACAGTTGAAGTTTGGAGTAAAGTGAAAATGTTCACAGAGAATGATCTCATTGTAAATCTACTGCTTCCTTACCAAAATAGAAGACAACAATCCATTTTCTCACCTGAATTATTGTGTCCCAAGAGACTCAGCAGCCTGTGGAGGACCTCATTTAACCACTGCTCTATAGACTTCCGCGCCTCAGTGCTTTTTTTCCAGTAGTTCTCTGGTATCTCCTTCATCCAGTCGTGGTTAGGAGTCCTTACATCATCTCTGCTGTTGTAGGAGTGGATCTGTGTGTTGTTAAGCAGAGTCACTGCTCCAAACTGAAAGATGTCTTCTAAGTCAGACTGGTTAGTGCAGAAGTAACACAGAAAGGGTTTATCTGGGGAGAACAGAGGAAGAAAAAGAGAAGATATGAAGTGAAGCTGGATTTACAATCTCTTAGGACAGAGCTGATTAGATTTCTCATTTGTGGATGAAAGCTGTTCAGAAACTAAGCAGGTTGTGATCTTACAGTTATATTCACAACTTCCATCTCCTGATTACAAGGACAGTCCCCCCTGGACCATCTCTGGGTTCAGGGTCTTGTTCAGGAACCCAGTGGTGGTGGTGCTGGAGGTGACTAGAGGGAACTAAACTGCTGAAAAGTGAATCATATTCTGTAGGAACATCCAGCTGTATTTGGGTCACAGCCAGTGCTGTCGTCTGTCCCAACTCTATCAGAGTAGAAAGCAGGGACACACCGGTCCCAGACACAAGGTGTGGGATTCAAACCTGCAGCCTCTTATTGGCAGGTCCATCCTACCAGTAGACCAGCAGCACCTCCAGCACTACACACTGAAGCACTGTGCTGAACCACAGAGACTCAGAATGAACAGCAAAATAAAGGAAGTCTCTCAGATTCAGCTGCACGATTTCAGGTGAAAATAAAAGTAAATAAAGACAGAACATCCTTCCTGGTTTTAGAAAAGTCTCCTCGTTCTTTAAAGGATTGTACATGTTATAAAATTGATTCATGGGTTCTGATATTATTGAGTGTACATAGAAAAAAAATCTGAAAGAAAAAAACAATAATAATAAATAATTTAAAAATAATAATTATAATGACACACTCCTTTTGAAAATGTCTTCTTTAAAAATCCAATAGGACGGAATCCCTGAGTCACGTGACCGCACCGTCTGTCTGTCTCTCTCTCTCACTCACTCACTCACTCTCTCTTTCTGTCTCTCTCTCTGTTTCTCTGTCTCTCTCTCTCTCTCGCTCTCTCTCTCACTCTCTCTCTCTCTCTCTCTCTCTCTCACTCACTCTCTCTCTCTTTCTCTCTCTCTCTCTCACTCACTCTCTCTTTCTGTCTCTCTCTCTGTTTCTCTGTCTCTCTCTCTCTCTCTCTCTCTCTCTCTCTCTCTCTGTCTCTCTCTCTTTCTCTCTCTCTGTCTATCTCTCTTTCTCTCTCTCTCTCTCTCGATGTTTGTACATGTGGCGCCCTGGACATTTATTCTGGAGAGTTATCATCATTCTGATTTGTGTTTTATATTTAGTAGTTTGATCACTCACTAAAACCAGTTGAACACCTGAAAACATGTCTCATTATTCAGCGTGTTCAACACACCGGGCGATTAATAAACTTGACAAAGTTGAGAAAAGTGAAACATATTCTGTAACAATAACTCATTTTCTGAGCCACTGTATTTGGCAGTGAAAGGCAGGGAAAGGTTTGGAGGTAACTGGAGCTCAGAAAGGAGCCGGACTGTTCCGCCGGGGGATCTAATGGGGACATTCTGTTAAACATAAAACACAAAATGTTTCAGACTTTCAGAGAACTTACCTGCACAAGCAGTGAGAGGAGAACCCACCAAGAACAGCAGAACCACAGCAGGGACGAGACCCTCCATCACACCCTGCAGTCTTCACTGAGGAGAGAGAGAAAAATAGAGCTTCTGTAAATAAGTGGAGGATTTTATAAAGAACCGACATTAAATACAAAAGGGCTGAACAATCAGCGCAGTGGGAGGAGAACCGACCAATCAGAGTTTGGAGGAGTGAATGGAGTTTTCAAGAGTGAAAAGGAAGGTTTACAGGACGGTAGTGAGACCAGCTAAGCTGCAGGTTGGAGATGGTGGCGGTAGAGGCGGTAGAGCTGGAGGTGTCAGAGTTAAAGATGCTGAGATTTGTGTCAGGATTTGTGTTATGATAGTGAACATTCAGGAAACAAGTTAATTCAATTATGAACAAACAGAAGAAGGAGAGTCCAGATATGATGCTCACAGCCTGTCTCTTCATACCGTCCTCCTTCTTTCACACAACCAGAAACCAGAGCTTAAAGTTACACACATTAAAGAGAAACACTCATCAGTCCACTGTTACTATGAATTAATCAAAATGTCAGAAACAGTTAAAGAGTTGTTTGCAGAAACATCCACAGGAACACTGAGATTGTACCAACAGTGGAGATCCAGTTTTTACACCACAGTTTACGCTGAGCTCTGGCTTTTTGACTTGCATGCAGCTGCTCTCTCAGCTGCTGAAGTCCCTGGGCTCTTCAATAAAACCCATCCTTAGAAGCTGTGACTTGATGCTCATATTGAGAAAAATTAAGGCTGTGTAGTTTGACGCCTTAACCACTTTATCACTCTAATATGATAGTACATGTCAAAATGTATCCAGACAGCCCTTCTTCTGAGTAGGTTCTGCCACTTTAAGGTCCATCCAGTGGACACTGTGTTGAGTGGTTGTCCTGGTATGATCACAAGAGAGCACTGACCAACAGAACCGGTTCTGGAGCAGCTGAGACAGATCTGCTCAGAACTTTTCCTAATGGACTCATAAGACTCGTAAAGAGAAGACATACTGGATGACTGGGAGTCTATAAACCTTTGGACATGTTGTGCTTAATGTGTATGTGATTAATGTAAGTCAGGTGAATATACACACCTGTTACTGTAATTGTATGTGCTGTACCTGTGCTGTAACTGGCACAGTTTTAAGATTATTGCTCAAGAGCCTCAAACAACATTTTGCCACTCAAAAGAAAAGTTTTTTGATGGTGGCGGGGTGCGGGTAGGACGTCAATGCAGAGCCAGTGGTCCAGAACATGACTTTATTATCCATAGTCATAAATCAAGGTTCAGGGAACTAAACCACCACCATTAACTTAAGGCTTCGCCTTGTGAATGAACCATACTCTGTTCTGACTCATTGGAGCTTAAATAGTCACCCTGATGCCACTATGCTTGACTCCTGTGCCTTCATGAGCTCAGGTGTGCTCAGTCAGATCAGAGCGCCCTCTACTGTACCAAAACTGAAATCACACAGTGATAGACTGTGATGAGTTTTAAGACAATGAAACGTAATAAATAAATGGAGTTCAGTAGGTGTGTCGTAGCGAACTGTAGATAAACTGAGCTAAATAATTTAGCTACATTTTGAAAACAATATTATTCATTAACCTGTGTAAGTAAAAAGAATGAAAAGAAAAATCACTCGTGATTATAAACTGAAACGCTCAGACTCTGAGTCTATGAAACAGAAATAGAGTCCATTCATCCTAAACATGTTCCTTGGTGTTCATGACAGTGATGCAGTTTGTGATCCAAACTCTTTAATAGATTAGATTAAATTCAGCTTTATTGTCAGTGAGCAGAGTTCAGGTACAGTGCAAAAAGAAATGCAGTCAGCTAATAACCAAAGGTGCAAAGAACAGAAAAAATACAGTACAAGTTACAGAGAGCAGCATTAGTGGAGCTGAACATGTACAGAGTTAGAGACAATGAAACAGTTCATATCCAGATTATACAGATTATTGTGATTCGTACGGTGAAATAAATATTTTACCTGTAGAAATGATCAATTAAGTAATAAATAAAAATTACTGTATACTATAGTTTATGTACAATGTGTACAGTATGAACAAATCTATAGGTTTCATTAAAGAGGTCTTTAAAGTATCAAGGCCCATGATTCGTCATGGGTTCGAGTCCCAGACCAGTAGGTTTCCCTGAGGTATCGTCCCCAACACTGATTTCTAGGTACAGGATGTACGGTAAGGCTGCTGCTACACTGAGTCGATGGTAAAGTTAGGAGGTATTTGGTGTTCACATCCCACACCGTCCACACTCTTAAAGTGAGGATAAACAGATAAACATAACGGTAAAGTAAAAAAGTGAAGAAAATCAGGGTGATGATCTTAAACTACACTGATACCATTCACAGCCTCATTATCTCCTCCATTACCTGGAAGAAGAGGAAGAGGAGAAGATTAAGAAAATCTAAATAGAAAACACTGAGTCCTGAGTAACAACTTTGAATGTTTGAACTTTGAGTTTCATCTTTGACTAATTCAGTCAAAGATCAAGTTTAAACCATTTTTAATAAAACCAGAATAAATATTTAAGGAATTTTGGAAGTCCTTTCTTTTCCTGAGCACAAATCTGCACATAAAACTTTCAGCCCTGAAGACCAGGGGATTGTTACAGATCAGCATGTAGACCATGAAACTAACACAGCTCATTTCTACATTAATAAAACTAGAGAACAAAAGGATGATTCACACACGGGAGGAGATTCCCGTTGGTGCCGTTTTCAGTAAAAGTTGTCGTTTCATTGCCTGGAAAACAAAGACTCAGACTGAACAGCAAAATTAATGAAGTCCAAAGGGTTCAAAAGAACCATCTGATGGTGGGTGGATAGAGACAGAAGGGAGCTGAAAAATGGATTCTGTTAGAGCAGCACACTGGTTTCCACAGGAAATAGTTTCATCACCCCCTGTGTGAGCTTGACATTTACATACTGGAATTTGTTTTGGGAGCAAAATAGCATCCAATAATGCAGAGATGAGATTGGAGTTGAGAATTGAGGAACCATCAGATTTCAAACATTTTCTGTGTCTCCAAATAACCCCAAAATCATGTATCACCTCAAAAGCATATCTGCTATCAGTGTAAATGGTGACAGGTTTATTTTTAGCTAGTTTGCATGCTTCAGTTAAAGCCACAAGTTAACTTTTGGCAGGAAGTGTGTGTGCTTGTGAGCCACCACTCATGACAAAATAGAAAGCCAACTTTGAAACAACAATTGAAAACACACTTTGTCTGGGGCATCTACAAGCATCTCTTCTTCTGAGCAAAAAAATACACATCAAATCATGGCCTAAAAAGCTAATTGGACAAATGGATGAAACAAGAAATTGATTGAAGACATGCTTGCCTAGGTTACACTTGAGAGGCACTTAAAATGGTAAGCCCACATCAGGGAGGAGAAGGAGAAAAGACTGACTGCCAAAGCATGGAATATGTGGCACTAAAAACTAAATAACAAAAAGAAACTAAAAACTTCACTTTAGATGTCTCTCAATCACCAGTTATAGAACTGTCTACAGTATCACACCTACTATATATAACAAAATTCAACCTTTATACTGTAGAGAAACAGCAGCTGGTATAAATACAGGGACCATAAGAACAATAATGGCCACGCCCACCACAGTCACTAGCAGAGCTCCAATAATCAAACCCAGAGTGAAGTATTTCACTATTGTAAATGTCTCAACAACTTCCATCTTAAAAGAAACAAAGAATTAAAGAGTCCACACATCTCCCATTCAGCTGCTGTTAAATGAGGAGATTATTGTACATTTTACTATTGTAAAGATCAGAGCTGGAGTCATAAACAACAATGAATGTCAAACAGACACAGGTAAAATATTAATCACCCCATTTTATAATGATTGGTTCTCTGAGCCAGCCGTGAGAAACGTGACAGAAGTGTTCTGAAGTATTCTCCATCTGGATCTCCACACTCTTCCTCAGCTGGAAGGTTCCATCATCATTGGGTCGGACTCCTGAGGATGTCAGTAGATGTTCAGGCAGTGAAGTGATGACCTTTCCCACACTCATCTTCACGTCTTTGGGGTAGAAGCCTGTGGCGAGGCAGGCCAGGTTCAGCTTGTTCGAGTCAGTTACTGATTTCTTCACAAACGAGAACATCTGAATGTACTGTCTGTTGTACTGTCTGTTGTGATCTGTCTGATGTTGTCTGCACTTGTTTGCCTTGTCTTGTGTCTTATGTGTCTTATGTGATCTTATGTGTCTGAAGTCGTCTTATGTGTAGCACCAGGGTCCTGGAGGAACGTTATTTCATTTCACTATGAACTGTGTATATGGCTGAAATGACAATAAAAACCTACTTGACTACTTGATCTGCTGTACATGGAGAGAGAAACAGAGCAAAATTAACATTAATTCAGAATGAAGATCTGAAAAAAAATTAACCTTTATTCAGGGTCTGAACTGATGTTCTAACACTGTCAAGTACAAAGATCTGTTAAAATTAAAATCATTTTTATGAAGCTCTGAGTCAGGTGCTGTTTTTACCTGGAAGAAAGTTTCATAATGTAACATTTTCTTCATTATTAGAAGTTAAGAGGCTAAAAAGTCATTCTGAACTGGTTTGGCATGAAGGCTGTTCACAATGCTGGTGAATACAATCAGACTAAATATTTTGTGTTTTTATGTGTTTAAATCTCCTTAAAAGTTTTCGATAAAGAGATGCATGTAGGCTGTTTTCTCTTTCACACATTTTCTGAGCCGCTTGTTCCGATTGTGGGCGGTCCTGGAGTCTATCCCAGGTCTCACAGAGAGGAAAGTGATGAAAACAGGTCAACAGTCCATCGCAGGGCAGGGCAGGGCAGGGCACACAGACACATACACACACACACATACCTAAAGGGACAATTTAAGATCTCCTATGAATTAGATCAGACTGAACATCATCACCATCCCATACAGTATCTCATAGTATCTCCCAGACAATATCTTAACTCTCCTGGGCATGGAGTTCACTAGAGCTTCACAGGTTGCCACTGGAATCCTTTTCCACTCCATGACGACATGACGACATCACGGAGCTGGTGGATGTTAGAGACCTTGCGGACCTTCACCTTCCATTTGAGGATGCCCCACAGACACTCAATAGGGTTTAGGTCTAGAGACATGCTTGGCCAGTCCTTTACCCTCAGTTTCTTTAGCAAGGCAGTGGTCATCTTGGATGTGTGTTTGGGGTCATTATCATGTTGGAATACTGCCCTGTGGTCAAGTTTCCGAAGGGAGGGGATCATTGTCTGCTTCAGTCAGCCACAGTACATGTTGGCATTCATGGTTCCCTCAATGAACTGTAGCTCCCCAGTGCCAGCAGCACTTATGCAGCCCCAATCCACAACACTCCCACCACCATGCTTGACTGTAGGCAAGACACACATGTCTTTATACTCCTCACCGGGTTGCCGCCACACATGCTTGATACCATCTGAACCAAATAAATTCATCTTGGTCTCATCAGACCACAGGACATGGTTCTAGTAATACATGTCCTTAGTCTCCTTGTCCTCAGTGGTCTGAGCACTGGCAGGCTGACCCCCCACCCCTTCAGCCTCTGCAGCAATGCTGGCAGCACTCATACATCTACTTTCAAAAGACAACCTCTGGATATGACGCTGAGCATGTGCACTCTTCTTCTTTGGTTGACAATGGCGAGGCCTGTTCTGAGTGGAACCGGTCCTGTTAAACCGCTGTATGGTCTTGACCATCGCGCTGCAGCTCAGTTTCAGGGTGTTGGCAATCTTCTTATAGCCTTGCCCATTTTTATGTAGAGCAACAAATCCTTTTTCAGGTCCCCAGAGAGTTCTTTGCCATGTGGTGTCATGTTGAACTTCCAGTGACCAGAGAGAGAGTGTGAGAGCGATAAAAGCATATTTAAAACACCTGCTCCCCATTCACACCTGAGACCTAGTAACACTAATGACACCGTGACACCGTGGAAGGAAAATGGCTAATTGGACACAATGTGGACGTTTTTCACTTAGGGGTGTCCTCACTTTTGTTTCCAGTAGTTTAGACATTAATGGTTGTGTGTTGAGTTATTTTTAGGGGACAGCAAATTGACACTGTTATACAAGCTGTACACACCGACTACTTTACATTGTATCAAAGTGTCATATCTTCAGTGTTGTCCCATGAAAAGACAATTCAGTATTTACAAAAATGTGAGGGGTGTACTCACTTTTGTGATATACTGTAAAAACCAGAAATTAAATGTATTTTCTTCCTTTATTATTTATTCATTAATCATTAACACTGTTATACAAGCTGTATTCCAACTATTTTACATTGGATCAAAGTGTCATATCTTCAGTGTTGTCCTGAGAAATTATATAATAAAATATTTACAAAAATGTGAGTGTATTCACTTTTGTGAGATACTGTATAAACACTCAGAGACACATGGAGTCTAAATGGTGAAAATAAAATGAGCAGATTTGTGTTGGAGACATCTGGTTCCATTTAGCATCACTAAAGAAATCTGAACTGTTTCCCATCAACCTCCTCTGGATGACCGTTTATCTCCAACACTGAATTATGGGGGAATTTGGAAAACATGGTGGAATTAATTTTTTCTCTTTATTCTATTCATTGTACATGAGAACACCTACAACCACCATAAACCCAAATGTTATTTACAAAATATATTAATAACACTGCAATAATAGTATTAGTAGTAAAAAACAACAATAACAACCGGGGCAGCGGTGGCCTAGTGTTTAGGGAGTTTGGCCACAGGATTGGAAGATTGTGGTTTCAAACCCCTCACCAGTAGGTTGCCCTCAGGTACCCTTGAGCAAGGGTACCCTTGAGCATCCCCGTCACTGCTCCCCGGGCACTTTCAATAGCTTCCCACTGCTGCACAGTGTTTTCATGGGTTAAATGCAGAGAACCAATTCCGTTGTGGTTCACTGTGTGCTATGCTGTGACCTCGCAATGACAAGGGTTGTCACTTTCACTTTCTTTTTTTCATCTCTTAACACTCACTTGGTTTGATTTCAGTGTGCTGTAAATAAATCTTCAGCCACTTCTCACATCCATCACGAAACCAAACAGCATTAAGTCCTTTATTCCACTCGTCCACCATCTCACTGGCCTCCTTTACTGAGACTGTCCACACTTTAGAGGTCCAGTTATAAGAGACTAAATCCTGTCCATCGTAGCCGTATTCATTAACACCATTTAAAGGGACTGAACCGTTCAGGAGCTCTTCCACCTCACAGCCCTGCCTCCACTGAAGAACATGACCATCTGAAGAAGAGGAGAGAACCTGTTATTCATCTATTACAGACACTGACACAGAAATATCCTAATGTATTTATTCAGCACTAAGAGCTTTACTGCTTCTGTTTCCTCTGAACTGAAGCTACAGATCTAAACAGTGTCCCACAGAACAGGTTCAGTCTGGGATCTGCCTGGGATCTGAGTGATTTGATTGGTTTACAGTGACTGACAGTGTAAACGGGGAAAACTCACTAACACTTAACTCACTTAATGTCCTTCAGAGTTTAGACGTCCTCAGATCTTTACACTTAGGGGAGATGTGTGGGATCAGTGGGATTTTATTAAACACTCACACAAAGAAGAGGAAGAAAGAAGGAAAAATGGATCCACTGAGTGGTGAAAGTGATGGTTATCCAACCATATTCCAACCACAGAAGTGTTAATGCAGACATTCTCATATTCGAGACTTGGACCAAAATACATCTGATACATCTGTGCTTAAAGTTAACAATCCCTGAAAAGATCTGCAGCACATGGCAAATACAGCACACAAAAATAATTATTTTCTATGTTTGAAAACATGAGTCGGATGATTCTCTCTCTCTTTCTTTTCCTGTCACACCCTCTGATCAAATTATGTTTCTGATGCAAGTCACATTGGCTTCTTCTCTTCCACATAAAAGAATGTGCAGATCTTTGCATCTGCTGCTGGTGTGTGAGTGTTGGGAGGGGCGGTAGCTCAGCATGTAGAAACACATAAATAGTTGTAGAATAAAACCAAGGCTGTTGTAGACACTTCATTTTGAGAAAGGTGTGTATTCAAAGCTGAAAATGGTGACTGCCATTGGCTTAAATGTTATCATCTAGTCTCATCTTAAAGTTTAATCACACTTTGTCTGGAAATAAATGTCATCACAACTAATAGTGTAACTATTGTAACCCTAGTCAGTAATAATGTAATAGTCTAACCCCAGCCAGTCAGGATCAGTAGCAGCAACTCCAACACCATCATGCTGAGCACAGGGTCCCCCAGGGCTGTGTGCTCAGCCCACTGCTGTTCACACTGATGACCCATGACTGTGCAGCCAAGCATAGCTCGAACCACATCATCAGACTCGCTGATGATACAACCGTGGTGGGTCTGATCAAAGGTGGGAACAGGACAGCGTGCAGAGAGGCGATACAACAGCTGACGGACTGGTGTAGAACCAACAACCTGTCTCTGAACATCTGAAGAGATTGTTGTTGTCTTCAGGAGACCACATAGGGACCCCGCTCCATTGAATATCAACATCTCACCTGTGGAGAAGTTTCTTGGTGTTCCCATACCCAACAACCTCATATGGACCCTCAACCCCAACTCCATCACAAAGAAAGCCCAGCAGCATGTCTACTTCCTACACAGACTGAAGAGAACCCATCTCCCACCTCCCATTCTCACCATCTTCTACAGAGGAACCATCGAGAGCATCTCCCTACTGCCATCCGGGAAAAGGTTCTGCAGCATACAGGCCTCCACTACCAGGTTGGGAAACAGTTTCTTCCCCCTGGCCATCAGACTTCTGAACTGTTAATGTCTTCTATACACTAATGCACATTCATGCTCATGAACCACCTTCCGCCACTTATTATTTATTTATTTATTTTGCACTCCGCACTTTAACCATAACACTGCTGCTCTATTACACTTAGTTACACTGCCCAACTTAAGCTGCTTTGTTCCATAACACCGCAGCTCTCTGAAGAATGAATGCACTGTCTGTTGTACTGTCTGTTGTTGTCTGTACTTGTTGCCCTGTCTTGTGTCTTATATTGTGTCTTATGTTGTCTATGTGTAGCAGCAGGGCCCTGGAGGAACGTTACTTTGTTTCACTATGTACTGTTTATATGGCTGAAATGACAATAAAACCCTACTTGACTTGATTTGACTTGACTGGATCAAACTCAATAAAGACCAACTGAACAGGTGTGACGTGAATGTATTAATCTCAGACGTTTCTTTGTTTTCCACCAGTTTTGGGGTTTGGTTTAGTTGTTTCCACCTGGTTTTACTGAATAATTCGGGTTGGCTGGCTTAAAGTGGGATATATGTGCAGCTCTGATTACATGCAGGGACCGCACAAACTGGACTAAATGAGTTTTCATTGCAGGAACACTATTTCAGTTTAGTCCAAGACCAGTGCAGCTTAATCCATGTCCATTAAACTGGGGCTCCACAGTCTCCATGGTCTTTATTTTATATTTTTCCCTCTTTATACTGAAAGCTCTGACTTAATCTAAAAACAGCTCCCTGGAAGAGTGTTTAAAGTGTTTTCACTTTTCTGAGTGAGTTACAGAATCAGGGGTGTTTTCTCAGCTCCATTTTCCTCCATCTGTGTGTTTTAGATTACATTTACAGCATTTAGCAGACGCTCTTATCCTGAGCGACTTACATGTCCTAATTACAGGGACAGTCCCCCTGGAGCAACTCAGGGTTAAGGGTCTTGCTCAGGGACCCAGTGGACCCAGGTAGTGCCAGAGGTGGGATTCGAACCGGGGACCTCTTGAGCCATAGGTCCATAGGCAAGTATCCTACCACTGCTCTTAAATCTATAATGTGTTAAAGGGTTATAAAATTATATGAAATCTGTCCTCTTTTTCCTCCTGTTCAGTGCTCAAAAAAGAGAATTTAACTCCAAAAAGAGGTAAGTGCTTTTAAAATAAGTATAAGGTACAAGACAGAGAAGAATTATGCTTTAATTAATCTTTACTATAATGAATCCATCCTCTGTAGCATGAAGGTGTAACTGGTGCTGGTGGTCTTGTGGTAGGAAACTCACCTACTGTAACGGTGGTGTGGTACCGGAGGGACGTCAGGTCCGAGCCAGGGGTTCAGAACAGAAGTTTATTAAACAAAGGAGAAAACACAAACAAACAAGAACTCAGACTGCAGTTACTACTCAGGTGACTGACTGACTGACTGACTGACTGACTGACTGACTGACTGACTGACTGACTGACTGACAAAAACCACCATTAACTGACTGACTGACAAAACCACCATTACGCAGGCATAGCCTATTCAATGAGTCGCGCTTCACTTGACCATCGCTTAAATAGTCAGTCTTTAATGATGCACACAAATCTGATTTCGCAGGGGCCTGTGTGCTTAGTCAGAACAGAGCGCCTAGCGACCCTAAACACCTTGGTGTGACAAACACCCTGAATGTGTGACCGAGAGCGCCTCAGCTGCGCCCAAAACACAACACACGTGACAGAGAGCGCCCTCTAGCGTGCCCAAACCCTAACACACGTGACACCTACTGACCAAGAGGTTGCAGGTTCAAATCCTACCTCTAGCAGGACCTACACCAGGCCACCACTAGGCCTCCAGGGGCCTAGTGGTTAAGGAGTTGCCCCAGATTGGAAGATTGTGGGTTTGATTCCCTCAACACAGGTGCTTTCTCGAGGCCTTGATAAAGGAATCATCTCAGTCACTGCCTTCCTGTGTAAAAGACATGCTCCTTTGTTGCATTCTGAGTGTATGGGTGAAACACAGAGGTTGAATTCCGTTGTGCTGTGTTTCACAATGACTAAGGTAGTCACTTTAACTTTTTTTCACTTTCACCATCATTGGGTTCCTAAGTAAAACCCTGAACCCCAAGTTGCTCCAGGGGTGATTATTCCTGAAGTGAAGTGAAAAAGTGAAAGTGAAGTGAAAGTGACAACCCTTGTCATTGCGAGCACAGCAGACAGTGAACCACAATGAAATTGGACCTCTGCATTTAACCCATGCACACTCAAACACCGTGCAGCAGTGGGCAGCTGGTCAGAAAGGGCACCCAGGAGCAGTGATGGGATGGCACCTTGCTCAAGGGTACCTCAGGGCAACCGATCAGGAAGGGGTTTACACTCATAGTTGAGTTTAAGGTGTAGATTCATTCACAAGTTTAAAATACTTTCATGTTGGATTAAAGCAAACTCTGGAAACTGCTCGTCTCTGTATTTGTAGTTTGTGTTGTGGTACTTTAGAATGTTTTCTAGATAATTATTGCTTAAAAAAATAGTTATTACTAATTTACATTTTATTTCCACAGTTCAGTAGACGGTGCACTCTCTATCACTTGATCTATCAGCACCAAGAAACACAATGGCTTGTGCTTCCCTAGTGGCTGGTTACTTCACTAACACACAACTCTACACACTATAACACACTGTGTGGAGGAGAGGATGCACACCTCACAAACATGCAACTCAACACACTCTCTCTCATGCAGATTGTAAAGATTCCAATGTCAGTGATATTTAAACATGTAACGGGGGGGCTTCCTTTACCAAATTACCGTCTGTGCCGTTAAACGACAAATCTGCACTGTTCTCTCTCCCTTTATATGAACCAGAGCACAGATGAATCACTGTTGACTACTGCGCCTAATTGGCTGCTCTCCCAACAGCGTTCTGGCTCCCCATAGTGCCCGTTGGGGTAGGAATCTTACAAAACGAAATAAATGTTCATATTAGAGAAAATTATTTGGCTCCTGTTCTTCAGCAGAGACTTCATGGCTTATGGTTTATGGTTCTACACAACAAAGGACACACCGCCTCTATGGAGGCCATGCGGATTATTCTAATCCACCAGTGTCCTCCCAGTCTACATGTCATGCAGACGAATTCACTGAACAGCCCATCCGTGATGCCAACATTTGCTAAAACTTAAATGACTCCTCCTCATGTGATCGAAGCTTTATTAGAAAACAGTCACATATGTTGCAAATAGAGCAACAATGCTAAATAGGTTGGAGACTGCAATCCCGTCCAGGTTAGTAATTCTGCCCATTTACTTACACGGCATTTAGCAGACGCACTTACCCAGAGTGACTTCCGACTCCTGATTACAGGGACAGTCCCCCCTGGAGCAATTTGGGGTTCAGGGCTTTGCTCAGAAACCCAAGGTAGGTGTGTTGGAGATGGGATTCGCACCGGTGACCTCTTGGTCCTACCACTAGACCACCATCCTTACCCATTTGTGTGCCTTCACATTTCTAAACACAGCTTTCCTGCCATTTGCTTAGACTTTCTCCATCCTTCTCGGTGTTCTTTCAGCCCTGTCTGATATTCTTCCTATTATTTCCTATGAGAAGACAGAAAGGACAACTCTACTATATACATGTTTCACTTTTCTGCTTCTTTCTAGCTTTAGTTGCTCAGTAAACACAATATTGTCAGTTCTGCATTTCCAAGAATGTCCTATTAGACTGAAACATTTTTAAAGTGTTACAAGTCACACTCACTTTAACTTTCTTTGAACTTTTATCTCAAAGACAGGGGCAGCGGTGGTCTAGTGGTTAGGGCGTCGGCCGCTTGATCGGAGGATCGGGGGTTCGAACCCCTTCCCAATAGGTTGCCCTGAGGTACCTTGAGCAAGGTGCCATCCTCACGCTTCTCCCTGCGATGGGCTGGCGACCTGTCCAGGGTGCCCCTGCGTCTCGCCCTGTGTGCTGGGTTGGACGCCAGCACTCCCCTGCGACCCCGTTTGGGACAAGCGGCAGATAATGGATAATGGATGGATCTCAAAGACACTCACAGAACATCAGTGGTTCAAAATCTTTCTTGCTCAGCACTGCTTTCAGGTTCACAACATTATCTCACCAAAAACACATGTGACTTTTTCTCTTCCCCTGATGCTACAGACAGAGCTCAGGACTTTACATGTAAAGCATTTTATGACTGCGTATGACGTTCTGCTGTTTCATCGAATCAAGCCACCAACTGATCCCAAGTATTTAAACTCCTCCATCTTTATCACCTCCACTCCCTCCATCCTAATCACTCCACTTTCTCCCTCACTTCATTCACACTGCATGTATTCTGTCTTTGTCCTACTCACTTTCATTCCTCCCCTCTCTAGAGCAGATCTCCATCTCTCCAGATTCTCCTCAAGCTGCTCCCTGCTCTCACTGATGATCACAATATCATCAGCAAGCATCATTCATTCTGGCAGGTGGGTGCAGGAAGGAGTGTGTTGGGCTTCCTCTGACTTTATAATGGCATCACATTCTCATTGGTTCACAGCTGTAATTGCATTTGACTGATGGCACAACCTAAATGATGCTTTAAAACTTGGGCCATGTCACTCACTGTCTCACAGACTGACGAGCTCTCACTCATCAGTCTCAGAGTTTCCACACCCATCGCTGCACTTTTCATTCTCAGCTCGGATTAATATATTCTGCAATGTTTAATAGAAGTTCGCTTGTGGCCTTGCTGATTAAGGGACACTCTGAGCTCCTATCATTGCTTCATTGAGAAACTGGAATAAACCAGATGATGTACCAGTTTTTTCACTGGTGTTTACAGTATGCCTGGAGAATTCTAAAAACTGCTGAGCAGTTCTTTTCATGAAGAAAATGACATGACTGCTGAACTCATAGTTATTGACTGGGTTCACTTGTCACTGCTCTGACTCCTGCTGTACCTTCTCTCTTGCCTTAAAGCTTGTTAAGAGATACATAGACTGATCTAAGATTTGGTCGAAATCCAGCATATTCCACACTGCTGAGTGGAGTCCTGTCCACCAAAGCCTTTTCAACCATGGCCCTTCTTGTTCCTACTAGTTATAAAATGAAAGGAAAACATTCTTCGGTACGCTTGAAATGCCATCAGACAAATCACACGTTTACTGAATGACTGATGCAGCAATTCTATACACAGCTTCCCTTTTTGTGCTGGTTTTAGGAGAAGGGAAACTCCTCGAGCCAGACTGCTGAAAACATAGCTAGTACAGACAGCTCTTCAGAGCTTCAGGATCAACTTTACTAAAGTGTGTTTTATTGACCGTCTTCACTGACGTGTGGAGTTTCTGATGGAGGGTAACATCACAGCTGTGAAGTTCTGCTGCTGTTGTTGGTTTTTACTCACACGGTTTTGCAGGTACATTCCTCTATTTATTATTATTATTATTATTATTATTATTATTATTATTTTATCATGACGACAGAATGTTCTTTTCTTTGATCATTTATACTAATTACACATGAAAGAATGCTTTATTTCCTTCATTTGATGAAATGGGTGCCATTTAAGTCCACTTTTGACGATTGTGCCAAAGTGAGTCTCCAAAAGCTTTTTTTTTCTTTAACAAAAAGCTGCTAATTGCAAAAGTGTTTTTATTTACAGGAAAGATAAGGCAAAATATTTTGAAGAGTATGACATATTGAATTTAGTTTTAGTTAAATATCCCCAAACAAATATTTTTATAACACCTTTATTATTTTCAGAATTCCTGTCAACAATCAAGATCAAGATTTAGAGTAAAAATTAAAACTGTGTTGTTACAAGAATCATGTACTGCTGTACTTGCACTAGGTGGAGCCAGAGCGCTGTTGGGAGAGAAGTGAGTCAGACCCAGTAATCAACAGCGATTCGGTTCAGCTGTAGTTTTACACAGGCGGTCATTTAGTCAGCCCTCTCTCTCTCTCTCTTTTTCTCTCTTTCTTTCTGTGTCTGGGTTCGTTCTCTCTTTCTTGTGTCTGTCTGTCTCTCTGTATACTTATCAGTCTGTCTCTCTGTTTATCAGTCTGTCTCTCTGTCTCTCTCTCTCTGTCTGTCTGTCTTCTCTGCCTCTCTCTCTCTGTCTGTCTGTCTGTCTCTCTCTCTCTCTTCTCTGTCTGTCTGCTCCTTCTCTCTCTCTCTTTCTGTGTCTGCCCTCTCTCTCTGTCTGTCTCCCTCTCGCTCTCTCTCTCTGTCTGTATCTCTCTCTCTCTCTATGCCTGTCTGTCTGTGTCTGTGTGTGTCTCTCTGTCTCTCTCTCTTCCTCTTCTCTGCCTTTCTCTCTCTTCTATGTCTGTCTGTCTGTGTCTGTGTGTGCCCTCTGTCTCTCTCTCTCTCTGTCTCTCTCTGTGTGTGTGTTTCTCTGTGTCTGTCTGTCTGTGTCTCTCTATCTCTGTCTCTCTCTCTGTCTCTCTCTCGCTGTCTCTGTGCCTCTCTGTCTCTCTCTCTCTCTCTCTGTCTCTCTCTCTCTTTCTGTGTCTGTCTGTCTCTGCCCTCTCTGTCTCTCTCTCCTCTCTGTCTGTCTGTCTGTGCTCCTCTCTCTCTTCTCTCTCTCTCTCTCTCTCTGTGTCTGTGTCTCTCTCTCTCTCTCTCTCTCTCTCTGTGTCTGTGTCTCTCTCTCTCTCTCTCTCTCTCTCTGTCTCTCTGTGTCTCTCTCTCTCTCTCTCTCTCTCTCTCTCTCTGTCTGTCTGTGTCTCTCTCTCTCTCTCTCTCTCTCTCTCTCTCTCTCTCTCTCTCTCTCTCTCTCTCTCTGGGTTGGTTGTGGTAGCTCAGGTGTCCTGGTGTATTTTGGGTACTGGCAGCTTCAGGTACTGAATTTGGGTCCTAACCCAGTGTGACTCCCTGCGTTCAGAGTGGATCACACCATTACAAAGGCTGCTTTCGCTCAGTGTCTCACAGCACAGAAAGAGAAGATGTGATGAAGGGTCAAGATCAAAGTGAAGAAATTGATGGAGGACACACAAGACAATCCTATTATTTCACACTTTTCAGCAAAAATTCATAATTTTACATAAACAGTGCTCTTACTCCCACCCACCTTTTCAAAGAATACCAAGAACACTAACTTTTCCTGATTAGTCCTACACCTTTACCTTTTCAAAATCTTCATTTTACTATAAATAAACACTTTGGGCAATTAAATCCCATTAATGTAAATGCACATTTCAATCTTACTGCAGAGAGCTGAAGGCAAAACTGAGACTGGCTGCTCTGAAGAGTATAAACATGCTGGTGTTTTGTATATATGTGGTGAAAAAGACTTTGGGGGGACAGTGTCACCTTCTTAAGTTGCTTAAATCTTATCCAGAGCAACTTACATTTTTTAACTACAGTCCCCCTGGAGAAACTTAGGGTTAAGGGCCTAGCACAGGAACCCAATAATGGTAGTGCTGGAGATGGGATTCAAACCTGCGATCTTTTGGTCTGTAGTATCTGTTCTGCATGCAGAAGTATCTGTTCTACATCTATCCACAAGTATCCGTTCCATAGTTCTATGATGAGCGATGGACCTTGTACAGAATATAGACATGGCACAGAACTTGTAACATGAGGATGGTTGATGTAAAGACATAAGTGAGATTGTAGACATTAAACAGGTCATAGTGAGAAGATCACACCCTGCTGAGTTTCTGAACAGCTTTCATCCACAAATGGGAAATCTAATCAGCTCTGTCCTAAGGGACTGTAAGTCCACCACTTAATATCTTCTCTTTTTCTTCCTTTGTTTCCACAGATAAACACTCTCTGTATTGTCACTACAGTCTCCGTTCTGACCACTCAAACAAAATCGTTGAGATCAGAGCAGTGACTCTGCTGGACGACACACAGATTGTCTCCTACAACCGTGAAGATGTCCGAACTCTTAAGCAGAACTGGACGAAAGAGATACCGGACACATACTGGGAGGAAGACCATAAAAAGTTTGATCAGGAGAGGCAGCAGTTAAACAAAATCCTAGACTGGCTAACAGAGAATCTCGAAATTTTTCCGCGGATGAAGGTCCCTGCATTAGGTGAGAAAAGTGCTGAGAAGGTGGTGTGTAGATGTATGAGTGGGCTGTTCAATTTGAATTCAGAAAGGATTGTGGCTGCATTATCACATTTATTATGCTTTATCTTTTGGCTTCGAGGTACAGAGATTTATCCAAACCCTTCGTTTGTTCGGCCCACACACCTCAAGATATAAACAGTGATACAGTCTCGCCACATTCAGTCCTCAGACAGAGTTCCAGCTGTGAGTCAGTGATGAGAGCAGCTGTAGTTTTTCAGGAGGGTCTGATTTGGGAAACCAAAGCCAACTACATTAGTTATTAAACTTATCAAAGCCCAAGTCAGGAGTCTGGAACTGGGGTTCATTAGACATGAACATAAACGTAAAGACACTGAAACATAAAACAAATATGTTACTCACACATGAACCAATCATGGATCCAGAATGGCCGATGCTCTGCTCTGAATCATTGGAATGATTATACTGCTGGACGAATGAGGCACAACTGACATTCTAATGAAGCGGCAGGGCAACACAAACAACATTGTGGCAAAGCATGTTCAGCAAACGTGTTTATCATGTATAAATAAATAAATATATATATATCATTTTGTAAGTTGATAAAAATAAACAGTCATTATTTATTTATATATTTATTATGTTGATATATTTACATTTTCTTTATCTTTTCACTGACAGTAAAGCTAAATAAAGACACTTTATATCTGTATTTCTAGTGTCTGTAATTATTAAAATAATGTTCTCTTCTTCAGATGGTCATGTTCTTCAGTGGAGGCAGGGCTGTGAGGTGGAAGAGCTCCTGAACAGTTCAGTTTCTTTAAATGGTATTAATGAATACGGCTACGATGGACAGGATTTAGTCTCTTATAACTGGACCTCTAAAGTGTGGACAGTCTCAGTAAACGGGGCCAGAGAGATGGTGGACGAGTGGAATAAAGGAAATGGTCCTCATGCTGTTCAGTTACGTGATGAGTGTGTGGAGGGGCTGAAGATTTATTTAAATTACTCAAAGATTGAACCAAGTGAGTATTAGGAGACACGCCATAATCAGAGTCTCTAATTACATGTAACGACAACAATAACAATTATTATTATTATTATTATTATTATTATTATTATTATTATGTAACAATCTTACATATTTATTTTTGAGGAAAGCTTTAAAAATATGAAATTCCACGTAAAAAAAAGATGCAGAATCTCTCAAAATGGTTTTGTTCAGTGTTAAAACATCAAATTAAAGCCAGAATGAAGGTTTTATTTTTGACAGATCTTCAATCTGACTGAATGTAAATTCACATTTACTATTTTCTCTCTCCAGTTAAAGGACATGTTCACATGTTTAAGAAGAAATCAGTTACTGACTCAAAGAAGCTTAAGCTGACCTGCCTCGCCACAGGCTTCTATCCCAAAGACCTGAAGATGAGTGTGTGGAATGTTACCGCTCCACTGCCTGAAGATCTACTGACATCCTCAGGAGTCCAACCAAATCATAATGGAACCTTCCAGCTGAGGAAGAGTGTGGAGATCCAGAAGGACAAAATTTCAGAATACAACTGTCATGTTTCTCACCGCTCACTCGAAGAACCGTTTATTATAAAATGGGGTAAATATTTCTTTGGAACTGTTGGAATTTATTGACTGGTGCTATAGTTTGGTGCCAACTTCCACCATTAATGCCATTTTTTGTCTATAATACATTGTAGTATATTTTGTGTATTGACACCAGCAACTAGGGATGTATAAGCCAGCTTATTTTTAAGTATCTGAGCCTGGATAAATTGGGAGGGTTACGTCAAGAAGGGCATGTTTTGTAAAACTATCAAGTTGCGCAGAAAACTAAACGGATTTATATACCGGATTGATAGAGGCCCGGGTTAACAAAGATTGTCTCTGGTACCGTTAGCCTACAAGGTGCAGGTGGAAACTGGGTTACTGTTGTTACTGTTGGGATACTGTTGGGTTACTGTTGGGTCATCATGTGACTGTTGGGTTACTGTCAGGTTACCGTTGTAACTGTTGGGTCAATTTTGAGTCAGTGTTACAGTTGGGTTCTGTTGGGTCACTTTGTGACTGTTGGGTCACTGTGTTACCGTTGGGTTATTTTTGGGTCACTATGTGACTGTTGGGCCACTGTGTTACTGTGTTACTGGATTGCACTGGATAAAGTTCAATCAAGATGATGCACCACTGGTAAGGAAATCTACACTTTGATATTGAAAGTGAAAGTGACAACCTTGTCATTGCGAGGTCACAGCACAGCACACAGTGAACCACAACGAAATTGGACCTCTGCATTTAACCCATGCACACAAACACAGCAGCAGTGGGCAGCTATTGAAAGCTGCCCGGGGAGCAGTGACGGGGACGGTACCTTGCTCAAGGGTACCTCAGGGCAACCTGGGGAGGGAATCGACCCCACAATCTTCCAATGCGGGGCCGACTCCCTAACCACTAGGCCCCCGATGCCCTAGGAACTGTTCAAGATCAACATTGGCTCAGACCTGCAAAAATAAAACAATATATTTATATTATAAGTATATAAAAACATAACACATAAACAAATAGGATGCCTTAAGATGGAGTGTCAGTGGAGTTTTGGTGAAACAGATCATCAGAATTACATTTTCATTTCAGTTTAATTGGTGAT
This sequence comes from Hepsetus odoe, assembly GCA_017165825.1. Classification (NCBI taxonomy): domain Eukaryota; kingdom Metazoa; phylum Chordata; class Actinopteri; order Characiformes; family Hepsetidae; genus Hepsetus; species Hepsetus odoe. The sequence continues at coordinate 28,173,417 of CM029372.1, read as the reverse complement.
GTTTAAAAATGAAAATTGAACGTGAAAATGTGAAACTCATGAAGAAAACATTTTCTCTACAGCTTGGAACAGCAGTGGCCAGACAGTGAGAGCAGGAGCGACTGCAGAAGTGATTGCAGGAGCGGTTGTAGGAGTGGTTGTAGGAGTGGTTGGTCTGGTGTTGCTTATTGTGCTCATTATTAAAAAGAAGGGGGTAATTGGTGAGTAAATACTCTTTTAATAAAGGTTGTTTAATTTAGAAAGAGGAAACAGAAACAACTGAAAAAATTCCCCAAACACTGTACCTAAATAAATCGTCTCTGCAATCTTCTCCAGTGTTAATAATAATAATAATAATAATGTTAAGTTATTATAGATTTGTGTTAATCTCTTTAGAAGTTGATAGTGCATTAATAGTTTACTTCTCCTCCACATCCTTTCTGTCTTCCTGCTCTTCCTCTGAAGTTTCCATTACACTTTTTAAAGGCCGAATGTCTTTTTTTCTTTTATTACTGCAACTGTGTAAAGAGCTGATCTTATCTTAAATTAAATATTTCAACCATTTCACAAACTTTAGACACAGGAACTCCATTTTCCATTCTATTTGTTAGATTTTATTTTTATTTGGTCTATAGAAAGGATAACAGGGTAAATGGCTTTTTACAAACAAATATAGTAATATTGCAGAGTTAGAGCAAAGGAAAATAAACAGGATTAAAAGAGAACTTTGACTCTTTCAGTATCTTATGAATGTCAGTTTTTCATCTTTTAGGGCAAGAAAACGAATCTCATCTTCAGTCATTCCCTCTACAATGTCTGAACCACAGAAACAGTAAGAGCTTTATCACTTTATGTCAGGCATGAAAATATTCTTTCAATTACTTTTCAAATATTTAATTTTAAAAAGCAATAAATTAAATATTAATAATAATTTAATGTAAAATGCTGTCTCCTGTTTAAGGAAATGAAGTAAATGCTCATCCCAGGGATGTGGATCAGCAGCTGGATGGTGATGGTCCAGATGGTGAGTGTCTTTAGCAGTTCTGAGGTAGATGATGAGACTTGCAGTGCAGGTTTCACTTTCTTTATCTCAGCACTGGGATTTACCCAGGAAGCAGTGACAGGGACTGTACCTTACTCAAGGGCAACCTCCTGGTCTGGGATTCAAACCCACAACCATGAGATTACGGGACCTAGTCCCTTACCATTGGACAAGTAGATAGCCCTGAGATACCCTTGAGCAAAGTGTGTTCCCATTACTGCTCTTTTTTGTAAAAAAAAGTGTCTGTTATTGTTTTTTCAGGAAGCCAACCTGATAGAATCACAAATGATCACATGCATCAACCAGGAGAACATACTTTATTACTACCTAAAGATAGGAGACCAATATTGATGGTAAGTGGAGGCTATAAACAACATGTTATGTATGAATAGTTCATTACCATGTTTCCAGGCTTCGTGGGGTAAATAAAAAAACTGAATAAGCCCTGAACTCAGCAACAGTAAGAAAAGATCTCTTGAGATCCCTGAGGTACCCTTGAGCAAAGTATGTTCCCATCACTGCTCCCTGGGTACTGGACTTGGCTGCCCTCTGCTGGTCGGTATGTGTGTTTTGAATACATGGATTTTGTTATGTTTCTCAATGACATATAGTCACTTTCACTTCACACCTAAAACCATAAAACTCTGTTTGACATCAACAGTAAAATTCCATGTAAAATATTTTGGTTCAGTTGATTCTACATTCCAAGAAAAAAAAAGACTCTGCACATGCCACCAATAAAGTCTAGACTGACTTGTAGGTTCAAAAACGTTAAGTGTTTGTTTTTTTTTTTTTTTTCAGGAAGCCAACCTGACAGAATCACAAATGATCTGTGAATGAAATACTTCCTAAAGATCAAATGACACGTTATGTATGAAACAATAGTTCATTACCATGTTTCCAGGTTTTGTGGGGTAAATAAAAAACTGAATAAGCCCTGAACTCAGCAACAGTAAGAAAAGATCTCTTTATCTCTGAAAGAAGTTTGAATGTTGAGGAGCAGTGATCTGCTTTTAGATAAGGAGGAAAGTAAACACAATGCAGGTTATTATCTTTGTAGAGGGTCTTAAGCCACAGAAGATCTCAAGGGTCTCAGCAGATCTGATGTTCAGGGGGAAGTTTGTTCCACCACTTCGGTGCTGAGATGGAGAAGAGTCTTAATGCATATTATCTGCCTTGGAAAAGTGAAAGAACTGCAGCCACAGATCTACAGATCATGGACAAAAACACTCAGCTGCAGTTTAACCTGCAAGTCTCTGACTTTGTTAAGAAATTATTTTATTTGTTTGTAATTTTATTGGTAATTAAATCAGTTTAAAGTATTAAAGACAATCTGCCTGAGTGTGAAAAAAACAGTAAAAAAAAAAAAAACAACAGCACCAACACGCAAACTACCGCAGAACACTCATCATCTTCCCCTAAAATGGAAACATAAATATTTACAGTTGGTTTAAAACACAGTAAAACAGACCAATAATCATTTCAACAAATGAGCTGCGGTTCAGTCTGTTTAATGAAAAAAGCATTTCTTAACAATAAGCAGCTTATTCCAGATCACTTTAGGATTTCAAACTGTTTTCCTAAATGCTGGCAACAGCACTGCCCAATATGGCCGGAATATTATGGGATATATACACACATATGAATATGTTCATACACAAATATACATATTCAATTCAATTCAATGTATTCTTATATAGCGCCTTTTACAACACAGTTGCCCCAAGGCACTTTACATTGGTGGTGGATGGTGGAACAGGTTACAGTGATAGATGTTAAAGCCGGACGACTACGAAGGAGAGGAACCAAAAACTCCACTATGTGGAGAAAAAAAACCTCTGAGGGTCCAAGGTCAGCCGGCTACCCAACCCCCTTGGGTATACTAACAGTACAGAGTTAGTTTGGTTTTAAACTCCAGGATCAGTGAGGAGTCCCAAGTTGCTTCCAGGTACCGATGAGCTGCCAGGGTCCCTTGGCGCATCAGATGCATCACACAGCTGTGATGACCACAGCGGGCCCCTCCGGACATGTGGGGAGAGAAATGGAATGAGGGGGTCAGTAATGAGCAGGATCCAGTAGTGACAGACACAGAAATGAAACAATACAGTGCGATGGCATGTACAGCAGCACCAGCGACATTAGTAGTGGTGCACTATGGTGATTGGTGCGGGTAAGATAAACTAAAGAAGTAAGTCTTCAGTCGTGATTTAAAGACTGAGACTGAATTGGCATCCCGTACAGAAGCAGGCAAGCTGTTCCACAATCTAGGGGCCCTGGAACTGAAAGCTCGTGCTCCAATACATTTATTTATGCGAGGGACAATTAGGAGATCTTTATTCTGGGATCTAAGTGGGCGATTAGGTGTATAGGCATTAAGCAGTTCGGTTAGGTATATTGGGGCAAGACCTTTAAGTGCCTTGTAAGTTAAAGTGAAGTTGGCCCTTTCTACATCACTACTACAAAACAAGAGCAGCTCAGTTTTTTTGGGGTTTAGTGAGAGGAAGTTGTTATTCATCCAATCCCTAATATCACTGAGGAGCTAATTAAAGTGCCGGTTGATGCCTTATCACACGATTTAACGGATAGGTATAGCTGAGTGTCATCAGCGTAGGAGTGGTAATTAACATTATGCTTCCGTATAATAGCGCTTAGTGGGAGCATGTAGAGGGAGAAGTGCACTGGGCCTAACACCGACCCTTGTGGGACTCCATAGTTAACTAGTGACATAGGTGAGGGGGTGCCAAAATCATCCATTTGGATGAAGTAGTGACGGTTTGTAAGGTAGGAGTTGAACCATTTAAGGGCTGTTCCGCTAATGCCGACAGTGGAGTGAAGCCTATTTACTAAAATGGAGTGATCTACCGTGTCGAACGCAGCACTAAGATCTAAGAGAACAAGAACAGTGATGTTTCCTGCATCACTTGAGACCATTATATCCTTCACCACTCTAGTTAGAGCAGTTTCTGTGCTATGGCCGTGCCGGAAGCCTGATTGGAATTTATCTAAGAGGTTATGCGTGTCTAGATATGACTGCAGTTGTCTCGCAACTAATTTTTCCAGAATCTTAGAGAGAAACGGGACATTAGAGATAGGTCTATAATTACTTGGTGAGCGAGGGTCCAAGTTAGGTTTTTTAAGTTGTGGTCTAACCACTGCTGTTTAAACTGTTTGGGGACTACACCTGAGGTCAAGGATGCATTCATGATATCAAGTATAGGTGTTGATAGTACTCCTAAGGATTCCTTCAGGAGCTTGGTTGGGATGGGATCTAACCGACAGGTCGTGGACTTTGCCTTGGCTATAACAGACATTAGCTCAGAGGCATCGATGAGATTAAAATCACTAAGATATTGTGAGCACTGTTCTGGTAATGGATTAATTCAAGGGCTAATAGGGCACATTTGGAGCCTAATGTTGTTAATTTTATCATTAAAAAACTTAAGAAACCTATCGTTAGTAATACTACATGCTGGCCTTCTATCAGTTTTGTCTGTTAGCTGAGCTAGTGTCTGAAATAAATAGCGGGGGTTATGCTTGTTGTTTTCAATAAGTTTTGAATAGTACTCAGTGCGAGCACTATATAGAGCTTTCTTATATTGTTTTAGTTTAGCAGACCATAGAACCTGAGAGGCTTGGAGACCTGTTGTCTTCCATCTGCGTTCTAGCTTACGGCACTCCCGCTTAGCAGCCCGTGTGTGATCACTGAACCAGGGAGAGTGCCTGATAGGTCTGACCTTCTTTATCTTAATTGGGGCGACCTGATCAAGGATCTGCCCAACTACTGTATTGTACATGTCGGTGATGTCATTAACAGTTTTGTTACCGGTGAAGTCTATCTCCGTTACGGCCTCCATCAACTGGATACATTTAGCCCTGTTTAGGTGTCGTGTTGTTCTAGTCCATTCACTGAGGTACGGTTGAGACATATTAATCTCAAACGTGATTAAAGAATGGTCGGAACAAAGTTTATTTAAGGAGTGGACCAGTACAGTATCAATGTCAAGTCCATACGAGATAAATAGATCTAGCGTGTGTCCTTGTACATGGGTAGGTCCTGATAAATGCTGAGTGCAACCGACAGAATCGAGGAGCGTTAAGAAGCTTTTGGCAGCTGCATCCGTCTCTGTATCAACATGTATGTTAAAGTCACCTAACATCACGAATCTAGTAAACCTAACAACCAAGTCAGAGAGCAGATTACCAAATTCATTAAAAAAGGCAGCATATGGTCCTGGAGGTCTATAAACTAATAGGATATGGACCGCTAAATCAGACATAATGCTTAGCAGCATCACTTCGAATGTGTGGAAGCTCTCAGTGGTTTTTGAATCAACCTTAAATGATTCATCAAAAATTGCAGCCAGGCCACCACCACGTCCTACTGAGCGCGATTTGTGTAGGTACGAGAACCCATAGGGGAGGCTTCCACTAAGGGGATGGTGTCAGTGGGTCTAAGCCAAGTTTCAGTCAGTAGACAGAGATCTGACTTTGTGTCGAGTACCATCTCATTAATAAGCACTGCCTTGTTTCCTAAGGAGCGAACATTCAGCAGTGAGCATTTGATACATATATACATACATACATATTCACGAGCACAAATGATCAAACATTTCTCCTGTCAGGATAGACAGACAGCTTGGCTGTAAAGAGACCTACGAGAAACTCAAGTCCCTCAAGATAAAACAGCTCACTATTTAGCACCAAACAACAAGAAAGTCCTTGAAGGTAAAATGCTAACACCAACACAAAATGAAACTGGGAAACCTGAGAAAACTCAACAAGTTTTAACAAAATACTGGAAGAATCCTGAAAGGACTCAACCATGGCTAGCCGGATTGTTGGCCTTTTAAAGAGAAAGGCCACACTGTCCACCACACTGTCAGTGAGACTGTCAGGCTCCTCCTTGCATTAATGACCTGGAACCTATAAATACAAACCTGTCCTGATTAGGGTTGTGGGAGTCAGTTCTAGCTCTCACACTGGACAGGTCACCAGTAAATCACTGGGACAGGACACTGCACCACTGTGCCTCCTACTATGTACACATTTTCCACACATGATCAAGCTGCATTGTAGAAAGAGAACTGAAAATGGACACAATATATTTTAACTGCATGTTTCATGCACATTTCAAAGAAATACATGTTATGCTGATATATTCTGACTAACATTAAGTGAAAGTGACAACCCTTGTGATTGCGAGGTCACGGCACAGCACACATGACCAAAATACATCACTCTGAGTTTGATTATTGGAGCTCTACTAGTGGCTGTGGTGGGCGTGGCAATTATTGTTCTTATAAAGAAAAGAGAAATTGGTATGGTATACTTGATTTTAAAACATATGCTCCCTGTATTTGTACCAGCTGCTGATTCGTCACAGTATTAAGGTTGAATTTTGTTCTATATTATATTTAGTATGTGTTATACCATAATTTTAATGAATACAAATGTGATTCACTTTTTTTTTATAGAGTATAACCAGGTCTTGGAGGTTGAACCACAACGAAATTGAACCTCTGCATTTAACGCATGCACACTCAAACCCATGCAGCAGTGGGCAGCTATTGAAAGCGCCCAGGGAGCAGTGATGGGGACGGTACCTTGCCCTGAGGTACCCCAAGGGTACCTCAGGGCAACCTATTGGGAAGGGGTTTGAACCCCCGATCCTCCAATCATGCGGCTAACGCCCTAACCGCTAGGCCACCACGACCCTTGACCTCTGCTTTTAACCCATGCACACTCAAACCTGTGCAGCAGTGGGCAGCTATTGAAAGCGCCCGGGGAGCAGTGAAGGGGACGGTACCTTGCTCAGGGGTACCTCAGGGCAACCTACTTGTGAGGGAATCGAACAATTTTCCGATGCGGGGCAACTCCCTAACCACTAGGCCACCGCTGCCCAAAGATTCCAAAGCAAACAAATATTTCATAAAAGATGGTTTTCAATGTGATTGGCAGTCAATGAAGAATAAGCTGAGCTGAAACAAAAGCATTGAAGCTCCTTCAGATTTTGTTTAATGTCCTTCTCCATCATGAGATACTGAGGTTTACCAGATTACACTGAACACAGTAACTCAGGTCGGCTGCACCCTTCCGCACTTTGAGCAGTGGTTCTACTGAGGGCAGCTTTGAGTGCATAAATCTGAATAAAGTTTAATCCACTAACACCATTCCCTCCCTGTTAATCTTCTCCGTTACCTGGAAAACAGCAGAAGAAGAGATGATTAAGAAAACTGTTGTGCTTAGCAATGTCAGAAGATGCTCAGTTAATATGTTGTCTTGCACTTGTTTGTTCAAAGTGAGGTTTAATCTTTATCAATAAAGCCAATTTAAATATTTGAGGTTCATCACAGACTTGTGGAAGTCCTTACTACTAATGATGTATTAATCTCCCATCACAGCTTCCGACCCTTAAACCATGTGGTTGTTACAGATCATCATGTAAACATTAAATTATAGAGAATGTAAAGATGAGTCAACATGTGTATTTAGAACAGAAATAATAAAGATTTATTTGCAATAAAGGATCAGAACAACTGTGGTCACATGTATGAAAGTGTAAACAACATCAACCCTAAATGATCCAATGACACACATTTCTGATGCTCACTCTTCCACAGAGTCCACAGTGTTTAACAGCTTTGTTGGCAGGACCGCCAGAGTGAATGATGAGGCTCTCCCTGCTCCCCATGTGAACGTTTGGTGAAACATTTCAGTAAACGACCTGTCCACGACCAGAGATTCTGGTTGCAATTAAATCACTGGTGGCCAATTTCCCCTCCGGTTCGTACTACACACCAATAATTTCCCCCCGGTTCTCCATTCGTATCCCATTTTCTTCTGTTTGCTGAGCGAATACAGGGCCCAACATGTGAGCAGACTCTCCCTGAGCATAGTGATCCCTGAACATCGTTCTCTCAGTACAGCCTTCTCTCTGAACATCATTCTCCCTGAACATCGTTCTCCATGTACGCCGTTCCTGGTCAGATGTGCGTTAATTGGCTGTGAACTCTTTGTACTGTATTTCATGTACTTTTGCTTTCATTTTGCAATAAACCTGTCCTTCACACCAGAACTCCACTCATGCAAGGTTAGTTTTCTTGGTTATTTAGGTTTAGTTTTTGTACACATTTAGGATTTTTCAAGCTTTATTTTTTTCCCTCTGCTTAAAATTCATAAAAATTTGTTAATAACGAATGGTTTGTGAGCGTCTAGTGGAACTTTTGTCTAGCACGAAGTCTTGCAATATTAGTTTTCTCTGTTGAAAAGAGTTCTCAGTGTTATTCAATGTTTTTACATTTAGTTTACTATTACACTACATATTCTATGGTATCATTAACTATTTTTATTTAAAAAATCTTTAAAAAAATATTTACCAACAGTATGTATGGTCTGGAACGGATTAATCATATTCCCAGATCTGGAAACGAAGTTCTGGTCGCGTCCAGAGGTATGGAACAAATTATGGTCGTGGTTATGGTTGTGGTGTTCCACCACAATTCATATTCTTTCTTTAAATATGTGGACACTACCTACAAACTATTAAGGGGAAAATAAAGGGTCTAGTCCTTTAATAAATATCAATCTTCACAAAGAAAAGTGTCTTGTATTTTAATTCTGCTGACACAGTTCAAACATATAGTCCAGCTGTGTGTAGTACTGTAGGGTTTATATTAAATTAACCTACCAGTAGAAACTGCAGAATACTACACCACAGGTACATTGCTGGGAGGATCATTATTTCTCCTGCAGGGTAAACCTAAACAAGAGTAATGTACAAGCTTTATATGCATCCTTTCTGTTCTGATAAACAAACAACGTTCAATGAAACAACAACTGCCAAGACCTGGTTATACTCTATAAAAAAAGTGAATCACATTTAAACATTTGTATTAATTAAAATTATGGTATCACACATACTAAATATATTATAGAACAAAATTCAACCTTTATACTGTGACGAATCAGCAGCTGCTACAAATACAGGGAGCATATGTTTTAAAATCAAGTATAACTTACCAATTACTCTGTTCATTATAAGAACAATAATGGCCACACCCACCACAGTCACTAGCAGAGCTCCAATAATCAAACCCAGAGTGATATATTTCATAGTCTTGACGACTTCCATCTTAAAAGAAACAAAGAATTAAATCAACAATTCTCAACAACAAGTAAAGACCAGAGCTGGAGTCAAAAACAACAATGAATGTCAAACAGGAACAGGTATAATATTAATCACCCCATTTTATAAGGATCGGTTCTCTGAGTGAGCCGTGAGAAACGTGACAGTCGTATTCTGAAGTATCGTCCATCTGGATCTCCACACTCTTCCTCAGCTGGAAGGTTCCATCTCCATTGGGTCGGACTCCTGAAGATGTCAGTAGATGTTCAGGCAGTGAAGTGGTGACCTTCCTCACACTCATCTCCACATTTTTGGGGTAGAAGCCTGTGGCGAGGCAGGTCAGGGTCAGTTTGTTCGAGTCAGTTGCTGATTTCTTCACAGACACATAAACATCTCCTTTAACTGGAAACAGAATAAATTAACATTCAATCAGAATGAAGATCTGATTAAAATATAACCTTCATTCAGGGTCTGAACTGTTTTATTGCAGCATCTGTTGAAGTTTAAATATTTTTTGTGAAGTTCTGAATCGTAAACTTGTTTGCTTGGAGGGACATTTCAGAATTTTTATATTTTCTGTAATATTAGTAGTTAAGATGCTAAAACATTTCAGAACTACTTATTACAGAAAACAATAAAATTATTTTCATTTTCTTAGGAGCATGAAATTTTCAAAATCTGAGATTTTGTCAGGTTGTTCACAGTGATGGTGAAGAGTGGTATTTTTTGGTGTTTAAGTGTTTAAATCTCATCCAAAAGCTTTGGGATGGAGAGAAACATGCAGAGTTTTATGAAACAAGACTATTTAATCATCATCATCATCCCATATAAACACTCAGAGACACATGGAGTCTCAGTGGTGAAATCTTACTTGAATTGAAAATAAAATGAACAGATTTGTGTTGGAGACGTCTGGTTCCATTCAGCACCACTGTAAAGAATTCTGAACTGTTTCACATCAACCCCCTCTGGATGACCGTTTATCTCCAACACTGAATTATGGGGGAATTTGGAAAACATGGTTAATTTTCCTCTAGTCTTTATTCTTTCCTTTATTCTTTATTTTATTAATTTTACAGGACAACAGATAAAACCACCATAAACCCACATTTGTTATTTACAAAATATCTTTTAAAAATAATACTGCAATAACAGTAGCAGTAATAACAACATCAACAACAAAAATAATAATAATAATAAAACACCAATTATAAAGTAAAAAAACAACGAATTAATATTATTATTATAACAATGTGAAATAAGAGGTTTGGGCATGTCTCCTAACACTCACTTGGTTTGATTTTAGTGTGCTGTAAATAAATCTTCAGCCACTCCACACAATCATCACGTAAAGGAACAGCATTAAGACCTCGTCCTTTATTCCACTCGTCCACCATCTCACTGGCCTCCTTTACTGAGACTGTCCACACTTTAGAGGTCCAGTTATAAGAGACTAAATCCTGTCCATCGTAGCCGTATTCATTAATACCATTTAAAGGGACTGAACCGTTCAGGAGCTCTTCCACCTCACAGCCCTGCCTCCACTGATGAACATGACCATCTGAAGACAAGAAATGAACCCAATAAATCTCATTTACAGACACTAAAAATATTCAAAATGTCTTTCCTTTGAGTCGCATTCATTTTACTTCCAGTGTTCCAGTGTTTCCTCTGAAGCTACAGATCTAAACAGTGTCCCAAAGAAAAGGTTCAGTCTGGGATCTCAGTCCACTGCTTTGATTTGGTTACAGTGACACAAACTGAAGAGTTGGTTGCATTAAAGTGGTTTCTGTGATATCTTCTAATATCACATTTATCACAAGTTTTTAAGTTCTGTGAAAAATCTCAGAAGATCAAGGTCGTCTGTGCTGACATCTGAGTATATAAACAGGGTGGAAACATGATTATTTTCAGCTGTTTGTGGCTCCAAATCATGTTTATGGAGATATTAACCTCCAAACATGGCTTCCCACTTTATTAATGAGTTACAGTTGAAGTTTGTAGTAAAGTGAAAATATCAGAATTCATGAGAACAATGTGATTGTAAATCAACACAAAAAATGCAATTTTCTCACCTGAATTATTGAGTCCAAAGAGTTCCAGCAGCCTATGAATGGTGTTGCTTAACCAATTCCCTTCATACTTCAGCTTCTCCGTTCCTTCTTCCCAGTAGTTCTCTGGTATCTCCTTCATCCAGTCCTGTTTAGGAGTCCTGACACCATCTCTGCTGTTGTAGGAGTCGATCTGTGTGTCGTTCAGCAGAGTCACTGCTCTGAACTGAAAGATGTTTTCTGAAGATCCGTCAGACTGGAGAGTGTAGAGGTAATACAGAGAGTGTTTATCTGTGGAGAACAGAGGAAGAAGAAGAGAAGATATGAAGTAAGGCTGGATTTACAGTCTCTTAGGACCAAGCTGATTAGATTTCCCATTTGTGGATGAGACTGTTCAGAAACTAAGCAGTGTATGATCTTCTCACTAAGACCTGTTTAATGTCTACAATCTCACTTCTTTATATCCCACAGCAAACTGATCTCAGTTCTTTAAAACAGGAAGGTCTGTATTTCCTTTAATCTGATAATCTGAAATGTGTATTGTTATACACAATAGAGTCACACAGCTCATCCTTCAACTGTGGTTAAAAAAAAACAGTACAGCTTATTCTAAGTAGAAAGATCACTGGGGGATGAAGTGATAACACAAACTTCACATCTGAATGTATTTAAATATGAAATTTTAAAAATGGCAGCAACTTTATTGAATTAGGCTCATATTCACACACACACACACACACACACACACACACATTTTATCGACTACAGTCCACCTGACGTGCAGGCCTTTGGAAACTGGAGCTCCCTGAAGAAGCACACAGACATGAGGACAGCATGTCCACTCCACACAGAAAGGACTGTCCCACCTGTGAATCAAACCTTCTCACTGTGAATGGACAGCACGACACACTGAACAACTGTGTCAAACTGCAGACTGAACAGTAAAATGAAGCAAGTGTTATTAGATTTAGCTGCATGTTTTCATGTAAAAATAAAAGGCAAAAGAATAGAATATCCTCCCTGGTTTTAAAAGAGTCTCCTCATTCTTTAAAATTTGAAGTTTGGTATTACTGTGTGTGTTTAAACACCATTCAGTATAAAAGTGTAGAAAAGTGAAGTATGTTCTGTGACTTTCTCCTGATTCTCAGAGAACTTACCTCCAGAAACCGTGAGAATAAACTCCAACAGCAGCAGCAGATCTACAGCTGTGATGATCCTCCCCATCTGAAGCTCCACTCATCACTGCAGAAAACACACTTTGTAAGCAGACTTTGTGAGGGCTCACCTTTACAGCACTCAGTTCCACCATCAACAAGGGAAGTAAGAGTTTGGGGGGCAGTGCTGAACATCCAATCACATGCCCAGACCCATATAAAAAAAAGAAAGGTGAATAAAATCATACAGTACACTAGCAATAACATCTCCTAAAAACATCATCCATGAAAAGTCCTCCAAAATCCAAGGGACAACATCTGAGCAATGTTAGCAATGTAAAGACTGTATGTGAAAGTCGCTCTGGTTAAGAGCGACTTTCTTAAGAGTTAAGAGTCTGTTCTTGACCTTTAAGGACAGAGTTAAAGATTCAAAGATTCAAATTTGAAGACTCGTCTTCCAGCAGAGGAACAAAGTAAAGTGGATTGTTTTGTAAGAAACACATTTTCCCCTGCTGGACATATCTAATCACAATCTAGATTGAGTACTGTCTTAATGAACAGTACTTAATGAAGGAAAATAAATTAAATCAGACAAAGATGAACCTCGTCTGGTAGCTGTCTCAGATGTTCACACTAAGCATTATATTTATATCCAATAACTTGGGGTATTTTCAGTAATTCTCATAAAAACTATTCTAATAACTCCTTTATATTCTATATATAAATAACTCCTTTCATATTCCTTCTTTCTTGTTAATTGCAAAATTCCTGTAAATATGTATATGCATATATATTTATATATATATATATCTCTGTTATATGGACATGTATATGGATATCTTTATATATTTTTATATATTTTATATATTTTTATATATGTTTTTTACATATTCTCTTTTTCTTTCTGTTCTTTCTTGTCGAAGAGCCCTGTAATGCCCGAATTTCCCATTCGTGGGATAATAAAGGATTATTCTATTCTATTCTATTCCATTCTAAAGGAGATTAAAATGAATTATCCTGCAGAAACCCAGCACAACCCTGGAGCAACTGAGGGTTAAGAGCATTGCTCAGGGACCCAGTGGTGGTAGTGCCAGAGGTGGGATTTGAACCTGGGACCTCTTGAGCCATAGGTCCATAGGGTAGTGTAACGGTGGTGTGGTACCAGAGGGACGTCAGGTCCGAGCCAGGGGTTCAGAACAGAAGTTTATTAAACAAAGGAGAAAACACAAACAAACAAGAACTCAGACTGACTGACTGACTGACTGACTGACTGACTGACAAAAACCACCATTACGTGCAGGCATAGCCTATCTAATGAGCCGCGCTCTGTTCTGACTCATCGGGGCTTAAATAGTCAGCCCCAATGATGCACACCTGCCCGCAGGGGCTCAGGTGTGCTTAGTCAGAACAGAGCGCCCGCTAGCGTACCCTAAACACCTCGTGTGACAAACACCCTGAATGTGACCGAGAGTGCCCTCTAGCGTGCCCAAAACACAACACACGTGACAGAGAGCGCCCTCTAGCGTGCCCAAACCCTAACACACGTGACACCTACTGACCAAGAGGTTGCAGGTTCAAATCCTACCTCTAGCAGGACCTACACCAGGCCACCACTAGGCCTCCAGGGGCCTAGTGGTTAAGGAGTTGCCCCAGATTGGAAGATTGTGGGTTTGATTCCCTCAACAATAGGTTTCCCTGAGGTACCCTTGAGCAAGGAACCATCCCAGTCACTGCTCCCTGTGTGCTTTCAATAGCTGCCCCCTGCTGCACTTGAGTGTATGGGTGAAACACAGAGGTTGAATTCCGTTGTGCTGTGTTTCACAATGACTAAGGTAGTCACTTTAACTTTTTTTCACTTTCACCATCATTGGGTTCCTAAGTAAAACCCTGAACCCCAAGTTGCTCCAGGGGTGATTATTCCTGAAGTGAAGTGAAAAAGTGAAAGCGAAGTGAAAGTGACAACCCTTGTCATTGCGAGCACAGCAGACAGTGAACCACAATGAAATTGGACCTCTGCATTTAACCCATGCACACTCAAACACCGTGCAGCAGTGGGCAGCTATTGAAAGCACCCAGGGAGCAGTGATGGGGATGGCACCTTGCTCAAGGGTACCTCAGGGCAACCGATCAGGAAGGGGTTTACACTCATAGTTGAGTTTAAGGTGTAGATTCATTCACAAGTTTAAAATACTTTCATGTTGGATTAAAGCAAACTCTGGAAACTGCTCGTCTCTGTATTTGTAGTTTTTGTGTTGTGGTAAATTTTAGAAATGTTTTCTGTATTAATTATTGCTTAAAAAATAGTTATTACTAATTTTTACATTTTATTTTCCACAGTTCAGTAGACGGTGCACTCTCTATCACTTGATCTATCAGCACCAAGAAACACAATGGCTTGTGCTTCCCTAGTGGCTGGTTACTTCACTAACACACAACTCTACACACTATAACACACTGTGTGGAGGAGAGGATGCACACCTCACAAACATGCAACTCAACACACTCTCTCTCATGCAGATTGTAAAGATTCCAATGTCAGTGATATTTAAACATGTAACGGGGGGGCTTCCTTTACCAAATTACCGTCTGTGCCGTTAAACGACAAATCTGCACTGTTCTCTCTCCCTTTATATGAACCAGAGCACAGATGAATCACTGTTGATTACTGCGCCTAATTGGCTGCTCTCCCAACAGCGTTCTGGCTCCCCATAGTGCCCCGTTGGGGTAGGAATCTTACAAAACGAAATAAATGTTCATATTAGAGAAAATTATTTGGCTCCTGTTCTTCAGCAGAGACTTCATGGTTTATGGTTTATGGTTCTACACAACAAAGGACACACCGTCTCTATGGAGGTCAAGGGTGGATTATTCTAATCCACCAGTGTCCTCCAGTCTACATGTCATGCAGACGACCCACTGAACAGCCCATCCGTGATGCCAACATTTGGTAAAACTTAAATGACTCCTCCTCATGTGATCGAAGCTTTATTAGAAAACAGTCACATATGTTGCAAATAGAGCAAATACCGTTAAATAGGTTGAGACTGTGTCCTGTCCAGGTTAGTAATTCTGCCCATTTACTTACACGGCATTTAGCAGACGAGCTTACCCAGAGTGACTTCCAATTCCTGATTACAGGGACAGTCCCCCCTGGAGCAATTTGGGGTTCAGGGCTTTTGCTCAGGAACCCAAGGCAGGTGTGCTGGAGATGGGATTCGCACCGGTGACCTCTTGGTCCTACCACTAGACCACCATCCTTACCCATTTGTGTGCCTTCACATTTCTAAACACAGCTTTCCTGCCATTTGCTTAGACTTTCTCCATCCTTCTCGGTGTTCTTTCAGCCCTGTCTGATATTCTTCCTATTATTTCCTATGAGAAGACAGAAAGGACAACTCTACTATATACATGTTTCACTTTTCTGCTTCTTTCTAGCTTTAGTTGCTCAGTAAACACAATATTTTCAGTTCTGCATTTCCAAGAATGTCCTATTAGTCGACTGAAACATTTTTAAAGTGTTACAAGTCACACTCACTTTTAACTTTCTTTTGAACTTTTATCTCAAAGACAGGGGCAGCGGTGGCCTAGTGGTTAGGGCGTCGGCCGCTTGATCGGAGGATCGGGGGTTCGAACCCCTTCCCAATAGGTTGCCCTGAGGTACCCTTGAGCAAGGTGCCATCCCCGTCACGCTTCTCCCTGCGATGGGCTGGCGACCTGTCCAGGGTGTGCCCCCTGTCCTCGCCCTGTGTGCGCTGGGTTGGACGCCAGCACTCCCCTGCGACCCCGTTTGGGACAAGCGGCAGATAATGGATAATGGATGGATCTCAAAGACACTCACAGAACATTCAGTGTTTCAAAATCTTCTTGCTCAGCACTGCTTTCAGGTTCACAACATTATCTCACCAAAAACACATGTGACTTTTTCTCTTCCCCTGATGCTACAGACAGAGCTCAGGACTTTACATGTAAAGCATTTTATGACTGCGTATGACGTTCTGCTGTTTCATCGAATCAAGCCACCAACTGATCCCAAGTATTTAAACTCCTCCATCTTTATCACCTCCACTCCCTCCATCCTAATCACTCCACTTTCCTCACTTTCATTCACATGCATGTATTCTGTCTTTGTCCTACTCACTTTCATTCCTCCCCTCTCTAGAGCAGATCTCCATCTCTCCA
>CM029372.1:28138975-28156387 GCA_017165825.1 Hepsetus odoe | reverse complement strand
TGGTTTTAGTGAGTGATCAAACTACTAAATATAAAACACAAATCAGATTGGTGATAACACTCCAGAATAAATGTCCAGGGCGCCACATGTACAAACATCGAGAGAGAGAGAGAGAGACAGAGAGAGAGAAAGAGAGAGAGAGACAGAGAGAGAGAGAGAGAGAGAGAGTGAGTGAGAGAGAGAGAGAGACAGAGAGAGAGAGAGACAGAGAAACAGAGAGAGAGACAGAAAGAGAGAGTGAGTGAGTGAGTGAGAGAGAGAGAAAGACAGACGGTGCGGTCACGTGACTCAGGGAATCCATCCTATTGGATTTTTAAAGAAGACATTTTCAAAAGGAGTGTGTCATTATAATTATTATTTTTAAATTCTTTATTATTATTGTTTTTATCTTTCAGATTTTTTTTCTATGTACACTCAATAATATCAGAACCCATTAATCAATTTAATAACATGTACAATCTTTAAAGAACGAGGAGACTCTTCTAAAACCAGGAAGGATGTTCTCTCTTTATTTACTTTTATTTTCACCTGAAATCGTGCAGCTGAATCTGAGAGATTTCCTTCATTTTCCACTAAGAGGCTACAGGTTTGAATCCCACACCTTGTGTCTGGGACCGGTGTGTCCCTGCCTTCTACTCTGATAGAGTTGGGACAAACTCCAGCACTGGCTGTGACCCAAATACAGCTGGATGTTCCTACAGAATATGATTCACTTTTCAGCAGTTTAGTTCACTCTAGTCACCTCCAGCACCACCACCACTGGGTTCCTGAACAAGACCCTGAACCCAGAGATGGTCCAGGGGGGACTGTCCCTGTAATCAGGACATGGAAGTCGCTCTAGATGAGAGCGTCTGCTAAATGTTGTAAATATAACTGTAAGATCACAACCTGCTTAGTTTCTGAATAGCTTTCATCCACAAATGAGAAATCTAATCAGCTCTGTCCTAAGAGATTGTAAATCCAGCCTCACTTCATATCTTCTCTTTTTCTTCCTCTGTTCTCCCCAGATAAACCCTTTCTGTGTTACCTCTGCACTAACCAGTCTGACTTAGAAGACATCTTTCAGTTTGAAGCAGTGACTCTGCTTAACAACACACAGATCCACTCCTACAACAGCAGAGATGATGTAAGGACTCCTAACCATGACTGGATGAAGGAGATACCAGAGAACTACTGGAAAAAAAGCACTGAGGCGCAAAAGTCTGTAGAGCAGCGGTTAAATGAGGTCCTCCACAGGCTGCTGAGTCTCTTTGGACACAATAATTCAGGTGAGAAAATGGATTGTTGTCTTCTATTTTGGTGAGGAAGCAGTAGATTTACAATCAGATCATTCTTTGTGAACATTTTCACTTTACTCCAAACTTCAACTGTAACTCATTAATAAAGTGTGAAGCCATGTTTGGAGAAATACGATTTAGATACGATTTGGAGCCACAAACAGCTAAAGGTAATCATGTTTCCACCCTGTTTAAATGCTCAGATGTTCCCACTGACAACCTTGATCTTCTGAGATTCATCACAGAACCTAAAAACTTGTGATATAAAGTGATATTAGAAGATATCACAGAAACCACTTTAATACAAGAAAATCTTCAGTTTGTGATAAATTACTGTTGGGGAACTGATAACCATCACTTTCACCACTTAGTGGATCAATTTCTCCTTCTTTCTTCCTCTTCTTTGTGTGAGTGTTTAATAAAATCCCACTGAAGCTTCAGTTAAAATCTCCTCTGAGTGTAAAGATCTGAGGACATCTAAACTCTGAAGGACATTAAGAAAACGTAGTGAGTTTTCCCTGTTTATACTGCCAGTCACAGTAAACCAATCAAATCACTGGATTCAGATCCCAGACTGAACCTGTTCTGTGGGACACTGTTTAGATCTGTAGCTTCAGTTCAGAGGAAACAGAAACAGTAAAGCTCTTAGTGCTGAATAAATACATTTAGGATATTTCTATGTCTGTGTCTGTAATGGATGAATAACAGGTTCTCTCCTCTTCTTCAGATGGTCATGTTCTCCAGTGGAGGCAGGGCTGTGAGGTGGAAGAGCTCCTGGACGGTTCAGTCCCTTTAAATGGCATTAATGAATACGTCTACGATGGACAGGATTTAGTCTCTGATAACTGGGCCTGTACAGTGTGTACAGTCTCAGTAAAGGAGGCCAGTGAGATGGTGGACGAGTGGAATAAAGGACCTCATGCTGTGTGGCTTCATCATGATTGTGTGGAGTGGCTGAAGATTTATTTACAGCACACTAAAATCAAACCAATTGAGTATTAGGAGACACACACAAACCTCTTATTTCACATTGTTATAATAATAATATTAATCAGTTGTTGTAGTGTCTCTACTATTATTGTTGTTGTTGCTGCTGTTGTTACTGGTACTGTTATTGCGGTATTATTATTTAAAATATTATGATGTAATATTGTAATATTATATTATATTATATTATATTAGAATATTATTATACAGATGCTAAAACAGTTTGTACATTTTGTAAATTAATTTAATTTAACAGCAGCTTAATGGGAGATGTGTGGACTCTCTTTAATTCTTCGTTTCTTTTAAGATGGAAGTCGCAGAGACTCTATGAAATACATCACTCTGGGTTTGATTATTGGAGCTCTGCTAGTGACTGTGGTGAGCGTGGCCATTATTGTCCTCATAAAGAAAGGAGTAATTGGTAAGATGTACTTCATTATAATACATATGTTCCCTGTATTTATACCAGCTGCTTTTTCTCTAATGTATAAAGGTTGAATTTTGTTCTATATTATATATAGTATGTGTAATAGTGTAATTTGAATGAATACAAATGTTTAAATGTTTTTTTTTAATCAAATATAACCAAGTCTTGGCAGTTGTCATTTAATTGAACAGTCTGTTCATCAGAACAGAAAGGATGCATGTAAGGTATGTACGTTACTCTTGTTTAGGTTTACCATGCAGGAGGAATTGTGTTCCACCCAACAGGAATCACATGGTGTATTCTGTAGTTTCTACAGGTAAACTAATTTTATATAAACCCTACAATTATTCACGCAGCTGGACTATATGTATGAACTGTGTCGGCAGAATTCAAATACAGGACAGTTTTCTTTGTGAAGATTGATATTTATGAAATAACTAGACAGCTTGTTCTCTTCTAAATAGTCTGTAGGTGGTGTCCACATATTTTAGGAGAGAAAATGAACTACTAAAAAATGTACTGAAATGTTTCACCAAGCGTTCACATTGGGAGCAGTGAGAGCCTCATTATTACACTCTGGCGTCCTGCCAGCAAAGCTGTTGAAAACTTTGAACTTGTACTGTGGATTTATACTTAAGAAAAGCAAGGACTTTCACAAGTCCTTAATTATTTATTCTGGTTTTATTAAAAATTGTTTAAACCTCATCTTTGCTAGAATGAGTCCAAAATGATGTATTTTGTCTCTTGACATTCAAAGTTGCAACACAGGACTCAAGGTTTTCATTTTACTTTGGAATCTTCTTTTCTTAATCTTCTCCTCTTCCACTTCTTCCAGGTAATGAAGAAGCTAATGAGGCTGTGAATGGTATCAGTGTGGTTTAACCTCATCCCTCTGATTTTATTCACTTTTTTTACATTTTATTTACTTTACCGTTATGTTTATCTGTTTATCCTCACATTAACATTGTAGATGGTGTGGGATGTGAACAGATTTACATTTGTGGCATTTGCCGCAAACACCAAATGCCTCTCAACTTTACCATCCACTCAGTGTAGCAGGAGCCTTACCATACATCCTGTACCTGGAAATCAGTGTTGGAGACGATACCTGAGGGAAACCTACTGGTCTGGGATTTGAACCCATGACTAACCATGGACTCTAAACACCAGAACATTCCTGCATTGATACTTGCTTTTATATATATATATATATATATATATATATATATATATATATATATATACACATACTCACTACCTGCGATGGGCTGGCGACCTGTCCAGGGTGCGTCCCCCGTCCTCGCCCTGTGTGCGCTGGGTTGGACACCAGCACTCCCCCGTGACCCCGTTTGGGACAAGCGGCAGATAATGGATGGATGGACATACTCACTACATTTTTTTGTGATCTTCTGTGTACCTTGCTTTTTAAACTGGCACGTTACCCTGTTATTTAAAATATGTTGAATGTTTTTGATACTTTCTAAACCGAAGTAAGCTTAAAGTGAATCACAGTGACTCTTAGACTCTCTTAGACTGTCCAGTATTCAGGACTTAAATGCTTGTTACACTGTTTAATAGCTTTGAAATGTAACCAGGCAGCCCAAGGGTGTTGCCTGGTCAAGACTATAGTCAAGACTATATACTACTATTAAAAATGACCTCTATTAAACAAAATGTGAGGCCAGATTTTATAATTACTCATAATTATTTATATAATTACTCATAAATAATTTGGCTTACAAGAGTAAGCCAAAATCTCAACAGCAATATGAAAAAGCTGATCTGTTTTTCTATTTATTCTATTTCTATTTATCTGTTATCTATTTATCTATTTATTTTTATGTTTACTCTCATTCAGCCTCTTTCTGAACAAAGACCAGGTTACACTTCTAGGCATGTTGGAGCAGCCTTCACATGCATCAGAACAAAAATTAAGAAAGAATTAAGAAGAATTAAGAAGAAACTAAATCTCATTTACATGTAAAAACAGATCTGCACAGATCTGTTTTAATGATGATGTCAAATTAATCTAATACAACATCCCCAAAATTTTTCATCCTCAGTCAAACTGCATTTTATCAGCATTACTGCATTAGAAACCACACCGAAAGAGAGACTGGAATTTATAACAGTGTAAATTCTAGAGTTTCCAGAAATTTTCTTTCACCGGGTGAAAAAGCAGTGTTTTCATCACACTGTCCTCCATTACAACTTTGTGTATGTCTGTTATCTACTGTATATTTTTATTATTTTGATGAAACAATAAATCAGTTTTGGGTTTTAGAGAGATACTGTAGAAATTTCATTTTACAAATGTACTGGCACTGACTGAAATGCATGTGTAAAACTGGATATCATTGGCCTACAATCTGGTTTGGTGAACTTCTAGTAGAAACCTACACTCCTCATACCTATGATCAAGGTGAAAGTGAAAGTGACTATGCTTGTCATTGCGAGGTCACAGCACAGCACACATACCACTTTTCCACTACACTGGTGCCGGTGCCAGGTGCCGGCTCTGGTGCTCGGCCAGGGAACCAGCCAGAACCAACTGAGAACCGGCCCGCATTGACACTAGACAGGAGCTCAGCGGGAGCCGCATGATAATACGTTACAGGCCATGCCCACTACACAGAAACAAACTGAACTCAGTTTGTGCTGCTGTTTATTCTCCAGACTTTGAGGATTTATTTCAGGATCCAAAGGAAGCTTATTCAGTGTATTATTACCGCTGAAAGAGATCAACATAGAGAATGATTATGTGCAAGTCGAAATCACGAAATGAGTTCTTCCCTTATTTCCTCACACTTTCTTGTTTCTCAGTGCACTTTCCAATTTCTGTTGAATTTCTGTGGAGGTCCATGTTGCTAAAAGAGCTTTAATTTCGTCCACGCTCCGCATTACCGGACTTTGGCTCTCCGCCGTTTTCACTTCTAAAGCTACCTATCGCTCGTCACAGGTTCTCGCTACTAGACCAGCTAAGTTTTGGTGCTGGTTCGGTGCTTGTTTTCGGGCACCGGCACCAATTCTTTTTCTGTGGAAAAGCACGCACTGGTTTCAAAATTGTGAACCAGAGCAGTGGAAAAGAAGCATCAGTGAACCACAAATTAGACCTCTACATTTAACACAAACAGTGCAGCAGGGGGCAGCTATGAAAGCACCCAGGGAGCAGTGACAGGGATGGTACCTTGTTCAAGGGTACCTCAGGGAAACCTACTGGTAAGGGGTTTGAACCCACAATCTTTAGATCCAGGGCAACTCCCTAACCACTAGGCCACCGCTGCCCCACAAAGCAAGGTGGAATCAGTAGTTCAGAGGATGTGCCTCATGAATTGAGGCAGTTCTGTATTCTTAGACTGACTTAAAGACAGGAATGAGATTTTTAAACTGACCAAAGAACTTTTATGATGAAAAATGAAAATTAAAGACATTAAAACATGATTTATAAATACAACA
The DNA here is from genome assembly GCA_017165825.1 of Hepsetus odoe. Classification (NCBI taxonomy): domain Eukaryota; kingdom Metazoa; phylum Chordata; class Actinopteri; order Characiformes; family Hepsetidae; genus Hepsetus; species Hepsetus odoe. The sequence continues at coordinate 28,150,240 of CM029372.1, read as the reverse complement.
GTTCTACCCACTGTCTGTGGTAAAAGAGTGGTAAATTATTTTTCATTAAATATGTCCAATATCATCCAGATATGTGCCCTCAGTTGTTAATGTTTTTTTAAGGTATTTTAATCCAAAATGGTCTCCAAACTCTGGTTAAAGAGACTCTGGTTTCTAAGGCCCCCCTGCGATGGGCTGGCGACCTGTCCCCTTCCTCGCCCTGTGTGCGCTGGGTTGGACTCCGGAACTCCCCTCTCGACCCCGTTTGGGACAAGCGGCAGAAAATGGATGGATGGATGGATGGTTTCTAAGGCAGTAGTCAGCATCTTCACTGCCACCTAATGTAATAATTTCTCTGTGATGGAGCTTTTAGAGTCATTATACTCTTGGACATGGTTCTTGTTACCACATCTGAGAATTTGGTCTTGACCGTTTTCTTCATAGTGGAGTATTTAACATCAAATCTCTACAAAATATTTACAAGTTCATTTAATTGTGTAAAAGTGTAAAACTTGACAGATTCCTATTTAAAACTAACAACTTGTGAAGCAGTTTGAGAAGGATGGCAGAAAATTTCTCATCCTGCATTTTCTATCTGTCCCTCCTTCCACAGTTGAATTCTGAAAAATGTCCTGAGCACTGAGGACATCCAGGGGACAGTCCTCACAACACCACCATATCAATGAGGAACATAAGGAACACATATTGTCCTGCAGTTACTCTAGAATTACTCTAGAATCTAGGTAAATATAGCCTGTTAGCTTCCAGGTAATAGCAGAAAACCAAAACCAGTAATAGCAATATTTATAATTTATTTATGCTCATGGAAAATATGGTATCAAACTTATCTAATGATAAGAGTTTAATGTAAAATTTCTGACCAGTTTAATTCAGCTCCAGCAGAATGTTTGCTGACCACTTTAAGTGAAATTGACTAAATGTCATTGTGAAATGTTTTCCAAATTCCCCCATAATTCAGTGTTGGAGATAAACGGTCATCCAGAGGGGGCTGATGTGAAACAGTTCAGATTTCTTTACAGTGGTGCTGAATTGAACTAGACATCTCCCATACAAATTTGATCATTTTATTTTCTCCACTGAGACTCCATGTGACTCTGAGTGTTTATATGGGATGGTGATGATGATGATTAAATAGTCTTGTTTCATAAAACTGTGCATGTTTCTCTCCATCCCAAAGATTTAAACACTTAAACACCAAAAAATACCTCTTCGCCATCACTGTGAACAACCTGACAAACTCTCTGACAAAATCTATGACAAAATTTCATGCTCTTAAGAGAATTAATATAATTTTAACATTTTCTGTAATATTAAGTAGTTCTGATCTTCACTACTAATATTACAGAAAATATTTAAATTATGAAATTTTTCTCCAAGTAAAAAAGGATATTATCCAGAGCGTCACAAAAATTATTTACATTTTAACAGATGCTACAAAAGTTTGTACATTTCTGTGTTCAGACTCTAAATGAATGTTCTTTTGATTCCGACCTTCATTCTGACTGAATGTTAATTTTACTCTGTTTCTCTCTCCAGTTAAAGAGGATGTTCTCATGTTTGTGAAGAAATCAGTAACTGACTCAAACAAGCTGACTCTGACCTGCCTCGCCACAGGCTTTTACCCCAAAGACGTGGAGATGAGTGTGAGGAAGGTCACCACTCCACTACCTGAACATCTACTGACATCATCAGGAGTCCGACCCAATGATGATGGAACCTTCCAGCTGAGGAAGAGTGTGGAGATCCAGATGGACGAAACTTCAGAACATGGATCCATACAAAGCTTGTACATTACTCTTGTTTAGGTTTACCCTGCAGGAGAAATAGATCCACCCAACAATAGACCTGTGGTGTATTCTGCAGCTCCTACTGGTAGGTTAATTTCATATAAACCCTACAGTACTATATGTACTATATGTACTATAACTGTCAGCAGAATTAAAATACAAGACAGTTTTCTTTGTGAAGATTCATGAAAGAACTAGACCCTTTATTTTCCCCTTAATAGTCTGTAGGTGGTGTCCACATATTTTAAGAGAGAATATGAATTAAAGTGGAACACCACAACCATAACCACAATCATAATTTGTTCCAAAACTCTGGACGCGACCCGAACGTAAATATGATTAATCCGTTCCAGACCATACAAACTGTATATAAAGATTTTAAGCACAAAAATAGTTAAATATACCACAGAATACATAGTGTTATAGTAAACTAAATGTAAAAACATTGAATTACACTGAGAACTCTTTGAACACCAGAAAAAACTAACATTGCAAGAGTTGGTGCTCGGACAAGTTCTACTAGACCCTTATGAGCCGTTCATTATGAAAATATAATACATATAACATCCTTATAAATATATATATATATATAAGTTTTAAAAATTCTAAACTTATACAAAAACTAAATCTAAACAACCAAGAAATCCAACCTTGCATGAGTTGAGTTCTAGCGTGAAGGACCGGTTAATGTAAAAGTACATGAAATACAGAAATACAGCACAAAGGGTTAATCATTTAGGGTTAATTTTATTTACCACAGTTGTTCTGATTCTTTATCACAAACAAATCATTATTCTTTCTGTTTTAAATCCACATGTTTTGATTCATCTTGTATTTTTTCATGTTTTCCTGGCAACAGAACAACAACTGTTACTGAAAACGGAACCAACGGGCACCTTGTAGCTTTTATGGGTGACTCATCTTTACATTCTCTATAATTTAATGTTTACATGATGATCTGTAACAACCACATGGTTTAAGGGTCGGAAGCTGTGATGGGAGATTAATACATCATTAGTAGTAAGGACTTCCACAAGTCTGTGATGAACCTCAAATATTTAAACTGGCGTTATTGATAAAGATTAAACCTCACTTTGAACAAACAAGTGCAAGACAACATATTAACTGAGCATCTTCTGACATTGCTAAGCACAACAGTTTTCTTAATCATCTCTTCTTATGCTGTTTTCCAGGTAACAGAGAAGTGAAAATGGTGTTAGTGGATTAAACTTTATTCTGAGTTTTATTCAGATTTATGCACTCAAAGCTGCCCTCAGTAGACCCACTGCTCAAAGTGTGGAAGGGTGCAGCCGACCTGTGTTACTGTGTTCAGTGTAATCTGGTAAACCTCAGTATCTCATGATGGAGAAGGTCATTAATCAAAATCCAAAGGAGCTCCACTGCTTTTATTTCAGCTTAGCTTGTTGTTCATTGACTGCTAATAATGTTTTGGAGTCTTTGGGTACTTAATGTTAGTCAGAATATATCAGCATAACATGTATTTCTTTTAAATGTGCATGAAACATGCAGTTAAAATATAATGTTTCCATTTTAAGTTCTCATTCTACAATGCAGCTTGATCATGTGTGGAAAATGTGTACATAGTGAAAGTGAAAGTGACAACCCTTGTCATTGCGAGGTCACAGCACTGCACACCATGAACCACAACGAAATTGGACCTCTGCTTTTAACCCATGCACACAAACACCGTGCAGCAGTGGGCAGCTATTGAAAGCGCCCGGGGAGCAGTGACGGGGACGGTACTAACCTTTCTCTTTAAAAGGTCCTTTCATGATTTTTCCAGTATTTTGGTAAAACTTGTTGAGTTTTCTCAGGTTTCCCAGTTTCATTTTGTGTTGGTGTTAGCATTTTACCTTCAAGGACTTTCTTGAGGTTTGGTGCTAAATAGTGACCTGTTTTATCTTGAGGGACTTATTTGATTTTGCCGCGGGTCTCTTTACAGCCCAAATAAACAAATAAAATCCTTTTTTAAAAAGTCAGAGACTTGCAGGTTAAAGTGCCGCTGAGTGTTTTTGTCCATGATCTGTAGATCTGAGGCTGCAGTTCTTTCACTTTTCTAAGGCAGATAATATGCTTTAAGACTCTTCTCCATCTCAGCACTGAAGTGGTGGAACAAACTTCCCCCTGAACATCAGATCTGCTGAGACCCTTGCGATCTTCTGTGGCTTAAGACCCTCTGCAAAGATAACAACCTGCATTGTGTTTACTTTCCTCCTGATCTAAATGCAGGTCACTGCTCCTCAACAGTCAAACTTCTTTCAGAGACAAAGAGATCTTTTCTTACTGTTGCTGAGTTCAGGGCTTATTCAGTTTTTTATTTACCCCACAAAAAATTGAAAAATGGTAATTAACTATTGTTTCATACATAATGTGTTGTTGATACCCTCCACTTACCATCAACATTGGTCTTCTATCTTTAGGTAGTAATAAAGTACGTTCTCCTTGTTGATTCATGTGATCATTTGGGATTCTATCAGGTTGGCTTCCTGAAAAAACAATAACAGGACACTTATTTTTTTTACAAAAAAGAGCAGTGGTGGGAACATACTTTGCTCAAGAGTACATCAGGGCCATCTACCTGTCCAGTGGTAAGGGACTAGGCCCCATAATCTCATGGTTGTGGGTTTGAATCCCAGACCAGGAGGTTGCCCTTGAGTAAGGTACAGTCCCTGTCACTGCTCCCTGGGTACTGGATGTATGACTGAAACACTAGAAACACTAAATCCCAGTGGTGAGATAAAGAAAATGAAACCTGCACCAAGTCTCATCATCTACTTCAGAACTGCTAAAGACACTCACCGTCTGGACCATCACCATCCTCCTGCTGATCCACATCCCTGTGATCAACATTTACTTCATTTCCTTAAACAAGAGACATTTTACATTAAATTATTATTAATATTTAATTTATTGCTTTTTAAAATCAAATATTTGAAAAGTAATTGAAATAATATTTTCATGCCTGAGTGATAAGTGATAAAGCTCTTACTGTTTCTGTGGTTCAGACATTGTAGAGGGAATGAATGAAGATGAGATTCGTTTTCTTGCCCTAGAAGATGAAAAACGGACACTTTCATAAGATGCTGAAATCAGAGTCAAAGTTCTCTTTTATTCCTGTTTTTTTTCCTTCGCTCTAACTCTGCAATATGACTATATTTATTTTAAAAAAACTCCTTGACCCTGTTATCTTTTCTATAGACCAAATAAAAATAAGATCTAACAAATAGAATGGAAAATGGAGTTCCTGTGTCTAAAGTTTGTGAATTGGTTGAAATATTTAATTTAAGATAAGATCAGCTCTACACACAATTGCTGTAATAAAAGAAGAAAAGACATTTGGCCTTTATAAAGTGTAAAGGAAACTTCAGAGGAAGAGCAGGAAGACAGAAAAGATGCAGAGGAATAGTAAACTATTAGTGCACTATCAACTTCTAAAGAGATTACAAATCTATAATAACTTCACATTATTATGATTGACACTGGAGAAGATTGCAGAGACGATTTTTCTTTAAGTATATTGTTTGGTGAATTTTTTCAGTTGTTTCTGTTTCCTCTTTCTAAATTAAACAACCTTTATTAAAAGAGTATTTACTCACCAATTACCCCCTTCTTTTTAATAATGAGCACAATAAGCAACACCAGACCAACCACTCCTACAACCACTCCTACAACCGCTCCTGCAATCACTTCTGCAGTCGCTCCTGCTCTCACTGTCTGGCCACTGCTGTTCCAAGCTGTAGAGAAAATGTTTTCTTCATGAGTTTCACATTTTCACATTCAATTTTCATTTTTAAACATCATCAGTTAAACTGAACTGAAAATATAATTCTGATGATCTGTTTCACCAAAACTCCACTGACACTCCATCGTAAGGCATCCTATTTGTTTATTTGTTTTTATGTACATGTTCATTGTTTTATTTTTGCAGGTCTGAGCCAGTGCTGATCTTAATCAGTTCCTGAATATCAAAGTGTAGATTTCCTCACCAGTGAGAGGAACGGTGCTTCATCTCTATTGAACTTTATCCAGTGTAATCCAGTAACACAGTAACCCAACAGTAACAACAGTAACCCAACAGAACCCAACACTAACACTGACTCAACATTGACCCAACAGTTACAACGGTAACCTGACAGTAACCCAACAGTCACACAGTGACCCAACACAGTGACCCAACAGTAACCCAACAAAAACCCAACAGTCTCACAGTGATCCAACAGTCACACAGTGATCCAGCAGTAACACAGTGACCCAACAATAACCCCACAGTAACTCAACAATAATCCAACAGTAACCCAACAGTAACCCAACAATAACCTAACAGGAACGCAGTGACCCCACAGTAACACAGTGACCCCACAGTAACCCAACAATAACCCAACAGTAACCCAACAGTGACCCAACAATAACCCAACAGGAACACAGTGACCCCACAGTAACCAAAAAATGACCCAACAATAACCCAACAGTAACCCAACAGTGACCCAACAGTAACCCAGCAGTGACCCAACAGTAACCCAACAGTGACCCAACAATAACCCAACAGTAACAACATCCATCCATCCATCCATTTTCTGCCGCTTGTCCCAAAGGGGGTCCAACCCAGCGCACACAGGGCGAAGGACGGGGGACACACCCTGGACAGGTCGCCAGCCCATCGCAGGGAGGAACGAGACGGGGACGGCACCTTGCTCAAGGGTACCTCAGGGCAGCCTATTGGGAAGGGGTACAGTAACAACAATAGGTAACAATAACAATTGATTAGGTCTGATAGTGTACTTCTGGTTCCGGTGGGAGTACTACTGCGCGTGTCTGGCTGCCGCTTTCCATTGGAATTTAGTTTGTTTGTTTGTTTAGTCTCTAAACTCGGTCCTGTATCCCAATATTTCTCATTCTGTGTTAGTGAGTTGCTACGGTGATTTCCATCTGACTTTGCTCAGCATTTGGACACTGCATCAACTTTTCCCGCGCTACTGCTTGGATTGCATTGGATTTACTTCTAGCTCCAGCGACAGCCTTCTGTGGACTATCCGGACATTCATCGTGTGTAAACTCTGTGTTCCGAGTAGCGACCCAGACCCACGTCCCCGTCTCACCCTTGTTCTGCGAGTCCTCTCCCTGCTCACCCTGCACCTACTCAGAGCTGGTGAGTGAGTCCCCACTCTCTCCTTCTCTGTTCATCCAGTTCTTTACGGCCGGTCTGCCTTCTTAACGCTACTAAACGGCCGTCTCAACACTACTGGTTGGTGAGGGTTGCGTGGTTCTGGCTAATGTGAACAGTGAGGTGTACACGCCGTCTCAGCTCCGGGACTGGAACAGTCCGGCTCGCTTGGACTCGAGCTCATACAGCCTCTGCCAAGCGCTCGGAATCGTCCGCCGTCCCCGTTATGTTCACCGTGCCTCCAGAATTCACCACTTCATTCATCACACTTCTCCTTCTGCAGTCCCTTCAATCTGGTCCTCCTGGCCTGACCGTCACCGCCCGCTCTCTACTGCGTCAAACCGTGGAGTCAACTCTAATCATCTGAGAACTCTGAACATGGACACCAACCACAATTACTCTGAACGTCATCCTGTGATTACAAGCACAAGTTTAGCTCTCTTAAACATCTGCTCACTAACTAACAAAGCTCTCGTACTTAGAGAATTAATATTAGATAAAAAACTGAACATGCTTTTACTGAATGAAACATGGCAACCCAGCAAAGACTTTCTGGAACTGAACAAGCTCTTCCTGCAGGCTACAGCTACATGTGTAAGCCCCATGAAAAGGGCCGAGGTGGAGGCCTGGCTGCTGTCCTTCAGGATGGGGTGCAAGTTAAGGTTCTGGACTTCCATGATATCTCATCTTTTGAATATCTTGCGTTCAGAACTGTCAGTACTAAACCACTTGTTGTAATTTTGATATATCGACCACCTTCGACGTCTCTTTCTCTGTTCTTCTTGGACCTCAGTGAACTTCTCACACTTACCTGTGCCCTGTCTGAAAACATCATCCTGCTCGGTGACTTTAACATTCATGTAGACACCGTCTCTCCAACTACTTCAGAATTTTTGGCCCTTCTTGAATGTTTCCATCTCACTCAGCATGTGAACTTCCCCACACATACACGTGGACACATACTGGACCTGATTTGTTCATCTGGACTTAAAAACGCTTCTGTAAACTGTTCTTCTGTTGGTATTTCTGATCACTATTGTATCGAATTTGCTTTCGAACTAACCTTAGATAATCTATGTAAAAAATCTACAATTTCATATAGAAATTTGAAATCTGTTGACATTCAAGGCTTCACTTCTGACCTGCTAACATCTCCTCTTTCACATTTCTTTAACCTCTCCTGTCCTGAGGCCATTCTGAATTTATACAACCGCTCCATTTCTGCCGTTTTAGATAAGTTTGCTCCAGTCAAAATCAGGACTGTACCTTCCTCTCACTCCTCTCCATGGTTCACCCCTGAACTGAGGTCCATGAAAGCTGTTGGCAGGCGACTTGAACGGCTGTATAAGAAATCAGGTCTCATGGTGCACTCTCAGTCATATGTTGATCACATGCAAAAATATCGATCTGCCCTTAATACTGCTCACTCTCGGTACCTCTCCTCCATCATCAACAGAAGCAGCTGTAAGCCCAAGGCCCTGTTCACTAGTGTGAGGAAACTTCTTCAGCCCCCAGCACCTTCTCTCTCAGGTTCTCACTCATGTGAGTCCTTTCTTCACTTTTTTCAATCGATCTGATATATAAACAGTTCACTGGTACCCCTCCACCATCTTGTAACTTTCTCCTAGAAACCCTGGTACAACCCTTCAGCAAGTTCTCTTACAAACTCAAACTCTATTATTAAATTAATTTAATAATAATGATGTTATTAATAATAATAATAATGTTATTAAATTAATTAGGAAAATCAGTTCTTCCACCTCCATCCTGGATCCAGCACCTACTTCTCTTCTTAAATCCTGCTTGTCTGCCATCTCTGCCTCTATCTCCCATCTCATAAACTGTTTACTCTCCTCTGGCGTTGTTCCTCTGGGCCTGAAAACTGCTGCTGTTACACCTATGTTGAAAAATAACACTTTGGATCCCAGCAATCTGAGCAGCTACAGACCTATTTCTAATCTACCTTTTATTTCAAAGCTCCTTGAAAGGGTTGTAGCTGCTCAGCTGCAGGAACATCTAATAATTAACAATTTATATGAGCCGTTTCAGTCAGGTTTGCGTCCATCCACAGCACAGAGACTGCCCTTCTACGTGTCACCAACGACCTTTTACTCAGTGCTGACTCTGGTTCCCTCAGTATCCTCCCTCTCTCAGATCTAAGCTCTGCCTTTGATGCTGTCAATCATAATATCCTTCTTTCCCGCAATTCAGCCATTGGGCTCTCTGGTACCGTTCTTTCTTGGTTCACATCTTATCTCACTGATAGACAGCAATTCATCCGCCTCCATAACAACAGATCATCTCCTGCTCCAGTTAAACAGGGTGTCCCTCAGGGATCTGTTCTTGGACCTATATTTTTCATAATTTATATTCTCCCTCTCGGTCATATTATTAGAAACCATCGCCTCAGTTTTCACTGCTATGCTGACGATACCCAAATCTACATTACCACCTCCACTTCAGCCGCTCCGCCCCCCTCCCTCACAGCTTGTATTCATGACGTAAAACTATGGCTCACCTCTAACTTTCTCAAGCTCAACACTGACAAAACAGAACTTTTTTTTGTTGGCTCCAAATTTCTCATCACTAAACTACAAAATTTCAGTTTATCCATTGAAAATGCTCTTGTTACACCCTCACCCACTGTCCAGAATTTAGGTGTTATATTCGATCCCACTCTGTCATTTGAATCTCACATTAATACAGAAACATCTCACGTCTCCGCTCATCTCTTTCATTGAAGTATGCAGAAATACTTGTTCATGCTTTTATAACGTCCCGTCTCGATAACTGTAATGCTCTACTCTTTGGTCTCCCAACTAGTACATTAGCCAGGCTCCAGTACGTGCAAAACTCTGCAGCTCGTGTTCTCATGTTCTCCAAAAAATCTGAACATATCACCCCCATTCTCCAAAAACTTCACTGGCTGACCATATCGTATCGTATTCAGTAAAAGCTGCTTCTGATTACGTTTAAAGCCCTTCATGGATCTGCTCCTTCATACCTCACTGATTGACTCCATTCATACACTCCCACATGCTCACTCCGCTCCTCCGGCACAGGGCTACTCTCAGTTCCTAAATTCAGGTTAGCTTCCATGGGTGGTAGATCATTTAGTGTTGCTGCCCCTAAACTCTGGAATTCCCTCCCTCAAAACCTGCGCTTAATGTCCTCTCTGTCCCTTTTTAAAACACAGTTAAAAACATATCTATTCAGTTTGTGCTATTCTCACTTCTCCCAGTTCTTAATTTCCTTATTCTGCTGTTTTCTGTCTTTGTCTTTGTATTAACTGTTTTTTTTTACTTGCTCTGTAAAGTGCCCTAACCTTGGGTTTGAGAAAGGTGCTATATAAATAAAAAATATTATTTATTATTATTAAAAACAACAGTAACCCAGTTTCCACCTGCACCTTGTAGGCTAACAGTACCAGAGTCAATCTTTGTAAACCCGGGCCTCGACTGATCCGGTATGGAAATCTGTTTTCTGCACAACTTGATAGTTTTACAAAACATGCCCTTTTTCTAACCCTCACAATTTATCCAGGCTCAGATACTTAAAAATAAGCTGGCTTATACATCCTTAGTTGCTGGTTTCAATGGACAAAATACACTACAATATATTATAGACAAAAAATTGCATTAATCGTGGAAGTTGGCACCAAACTGTAGCACCAGTCAATAAATTCCAACAGTTCCAAAGAAATATTTACCCCATTTTATAATGACTGGTTCTTCAAGTGAGCTGTGAGAAACATGACAGTTGTATTCTGAAATATTGTCCTTCTGGATCTCCACACTCTTCCTCAGCTGGAAGGTTCCATTATGATTTGGTTGGACTCCTGAGGATGTCAGTAGATCTTCAGGCAGTGGAGAGGTAACATTCCACACACTCATCTTCAGGTCTTTGGGATAGAAGCCTGTGGCGAGGCAGGTCAGCTTAAGCTTCTTTGAGTCAGTAACTGATTTCTTCTTAAACATGTGAACATGTCCTTTAACTGGAGAGAGAAAATAGTAAATGTGAATTTACATTCAGTCAGATTAAAGATCTGTCAAAAATAAAACCTTCATTCTGGCTTGAATTTGATGTTGTAACACTGAACAAAACCAATTTGAGAGATTCTGCATCTTTTTTTATGTGGAATTTCATATTTTTTAAGCCATCCATTTACTGCCGCTTGTCCCAAACGGGGTTGCGAGGGAGTGCCGGAGCACAGGGCGAGGACGGGGGACGCACCCTGGACAGGTCGCCAGCCCATTGCAGGGAGGAGCGGGACGGGGACGGCACCTTGCTCAAGGG